>OVBE01000208.1:0-60197 GCA_900406425.1 Iberis pinnata
ATACAAAGGTGTTTCAGCATCCGCTAACTTTGCTAGGAACTCGTCTTCTTTATTATTATTTTTGTATCTCTGCCGTATCACCTATGTCATTGTTATTAGCTAATTCTTCATCAAACCTCACAGCTGCTTTATACAACCCAATAATTTCATCATTAAATTTGTTGTCTTTGCTTACCACTTTAGCCTCATTATATATTTCTCCATGATAGTACCAAAATTTTGCAAGTTGTAACTTCCATCCATTCCCCTAGTTACAAGATGAGACACAACTTCACTGCTTGAGTGGCGATCGACATTGCGACAGTCAATGCAGGGGCAGATGATGACATCTATGTCACCAGACGATGCAGCAACACAATTGACAAACTTCCAAGCACCTCTCTCGTAGGCAGGATTAGCTCTATATTGGCAAAAAGGAAAAATGTGTTATACTACAAATTAAAAACCAACTAAGTTTAATTTGTTCATACCTGTGAAGATGGACCCGTGCCTTCTCCAACATTTTTTTGACCTCTGATTCTCAAGAATACGATTTGATCGATTAACTTTTCAATTTCGTAAGTATCTTTTGTATCTCCGTCGAAATCGTGACTACAGCTCCATCGAGTTCCAATTCCAGCAACGCCGAAGGTGAAGAAGTTTCGTTGATTACGGGTTTCGAAGAAAATAAAAAAATTGCAGAAGATTAGATGACACTATTTAAGCGTTATAGAATAAAGTAGCAAAGGAAATCTTCTTTTTAATAGAAATTACGCTAAGTAAAAAGAAATTAAAAGGGAAACGTCAAAAAATAAGTAGGTTTATGCGGGATCAGGTACCGGTTCATTAAATCTCAAAACAACACTTATTATCCGCTATTAAAAATATTGGCAACCCTCGCGACGTCTACGATAGCACTCCAGTAATTCGCGCTATCGTGGAGTGCTATCAATACTACTTTTTCTTGTAGTGAGGGTGTTTTTAACAGATCCTAAGTGCAAACAGAATGCATAGAACTAAAGAGCAGAAACATAAACAAACATGCATAAGAAACTAAAAAGGATAAAAGGTAAAAGCAGAGAAAAAGCAAAAAAGGTAAAGATGCAATCAAGTGTAAAGCAGCTCCTGAGGACAAAGGTAATCGACTGTCCATCCCGATCCACCTAAGCACCTAACACACCTCAAACAATGAGCTACATTTAGACAGTAGATTCATATGCAACCAAGTCCAATCCCTTGATAAATGGAATCATCCTAAGCAATCACCAGACTAACTCCCGTTAACGGTACCCTACCTAGTAGGCATGAAAAACCAATCTACTAAAGCCAATAAGCACCCTAAACATCTAATCCCTTAGGGTAGGATGTGCAAATATTTGAAATCACCATGATCATGCATTCCATTGAACATTTTTTGGGTGCTGGAATGCCTAAAATCATATTTCAATTGGTGTGAAAGAAATCAGTATTAAGAGAAATGAAACAGAAGTGATCTATATGCAAACAAGCTTAGGTACTTAGGTAAGATCAATAGATCAACACTAGTCTACCCCATCCTCAGGAACTTAAGGAAACTAGTCACTACACATGGGTTTCAAAGCAGGAAAAACATAAATCATAACTTCAAAACCAAACATCATGATCAAAAGTCAAACTATGAACAACATCCAGAACACTAACCCAGAAAATAAGAACAACAATAAAACAGTATCAAACCTAGAAATAATGATCAAAGCTAAAATGAGATTAAGATGGAAAAACAGAAGATCAACATGCACCAGATAGAACACAACCCTAAACAATGCATGAAAGTAAAAGAAAACATAAGATTAGCATAAAACTTAAAAGGTTTCTAGGTTTTGCATCAAGAACACTAAGAACAACAAAGGAAAAATAGAGAGAAAAGAAACCTAACCAAAAACCTAAAAATGGTAACAAAAATAGATCTTTCTAAAAAAAGGCGTTTTAGGGATTATATATTATTTAGGAAAAGCCCTAAAACGTATTAAAAAAACAAAATATGATTATTGGATTGGGTCTTGGGTCTGGTCCATTCTGGATTCGATTTGGTCTGGTAGGAGCGTGTTGGCTCAGTGGAGATGAATGCATGATCGAGCCAGCTTAGGTGGTGAGATCAATCCGCAGTTGAGGCTAAAATGGAGATCGAATGCGTGATCGAGCCAGCTTAGGTGGTGAGATCGATCCACAATTGAGGCCAAGATGGAGATCGAGCCGGCGTGTTACATCATGAGGTCGAGGAAGCGTGGCTCGATTACGCGATCGAGCCAGGAGTTGGCGTGGGGATCGAGCCAAAAAGAGAGAGATCAAGGTGTTTTGAAGCGTGAGGTCGAGGAGTGATTGGGTGGAACGCAAGCTGATCGAGCCGAGAGGTCGAGGTTGGGATCGAGCCAAGTTGAAGTTGGATCGAGCCAAGTTGAAGTTGGATCGATCAAAATGTGGTGTTGGATTGAGCCAAAGGAAAACGTGATCAAGGTGAAGCTACTTGGTGATCAAGGCAGCTTAGAATCAGTTGATCGAGGCAGTTTCAGGTTCCGCACTCTTTCTTAGGTTCTGCACCAGCGTTTATGTACCCTTCTTCAGGTTATGCACCCTTCTTCAGGGTCTTGCACCCTTTTTCAGGTTCTGTACCCTTTTTCAGGTTATGCACCCTTCTTCAGGGTCTGCGCCCTTTTTCAGGTTCTGCATCCTTCTTCAAGGTCTTGCACTCTTTTTCAGGTTCTTGCCCAAATTTGTACTTATGTTCTGAAAACTCCTGAAAGTCCTGAAAAATCTCCAAAATGCGTGTATATGCAAATGCTGATGCAAAAATCCCTAAAAATCAACAAAATTGCCAATAATAACTATAAATGCAACATATGAACACCTAAAGACGTAAAAACTGATGCTAAATAAATTCTAAAAACCATGAAAATATATAGACATCATCATGCACCTTTGAAAGGTGGCATGTGCATTGCAAAGGCCAAATGGCATCCTTTTATATGCAAAATTACCGTAAGGACATGTGAAGCTGGTTTTTTCTGATCTTGACGGTGGATAGGAGTTTGGAAAAATCCACTATAACCATCAAGAAAACAATAGTAATGATGGTTTGCTAGGCTAACTAACATTTGGTCAATGAAGGGTAATGGGAAATGATCTTTTCTAGATACAGCATTCAACTTCCTGTAATCAATTCGCATTCTATGACAAGTGATTGCTCGGGTTGGTATTAGTTCATCTTTATCTTTTTTATCATAGTAATTCCTCTTTTTTGTGACACAATGAACTGGTGATATCCAAGTACTATATGATATAGGGTAGATAACACCAGCATCCAACAACTTAAGTATTTCCTTTTTTACTACTTCTTTCAGGTTACGATTTAGCCATCTTTGGGGTTCAATTCTAGAGTATGATTCATTTAAAAGATTGATTCTATGAGTGCATAGATTAGGTGATATTCCTTTAATGTCATCCAATGAATACCCTAAAGCTCTCGTAAACTTCTTTAACTCAATCAAGATCAAGTTCAATTCATCATCACTAAATTCATCTTTTACTATGACATGATATGTGGAGTTAAGTCCAAGAAAAGCGTACCTTAGCCCTTTGGGAAGTGGTTTCAGTTCCACATATGGTGCCTTAAGTTCAGACCAGTCGTCGGATATTTCTGTGTGTGTTTTTTCCTACTTGAGC
This sequence comes from Iberis pinnata, assembly GCA_900406425.1. Classification (NCBI taxonomy): domain Eukaryota; kingdom Viridiplantae; phylum Streptophyta; class Magnoliopsida; order Brassicales; family Brassicaceae; genus Iberis; species Iberis pinnata. The sequence continues at coordinate 3,679 of OVBE01000208.1, forward strand.
TCAACCTTCTCAGTAAATGCGAACACCTGACCTTCTGACCCTTAAAAGTCTTCGAATGGTTCTTCTGGTTCCAATGGTGCATGTGAGTCCAATACCATTTCATACCCTAAGGATTCACTATGTAGATACCCTTTATCTCCATTCTTGGTCAATGAAGTTTGGAGGTGATCCTCGTCATTAATCTCTTCCAACAGTTCATCATCAAGTTGATCCATCTCTTCTATGTAAAAAATCTCCCTTTCGGAAACAGGTTTCTTCAACACTTCTTAAAAGTCAAAGGTCATTTTCAGTTCCTTACCCATATTGAGCTGAATTTTACCTTTCTTAACATCAATAACAGCTCCGTCAGTTGCTAAAAATGGTCTACCCAAAATCAGATGATCTCTAGGTTCCTCACTCATATCTAAAACCACAAAATCAGTTGGGATTTCAGCTACTCCAACCCTCACATGTTGGTCTCCAAGAATTCCATGTAAAATCCTCACTGATCGATCTGCAAGTACCAAAAAGATATTGCATGACTTGAAATTGCTAAAACCTAACTTTGTAGCAACTGAGAGGGGCATAAGGCTGATTGAGGCTCCTAAATCGCACATGCACTTGTCAAAATACAAAGGACCTAGTGAACATGTAAAGTAAATGATCATGGATCGGATGATTTCTTTGGGATTAAAGTCCTTGTTATGATTGCACATCACTCTTCGCTTAAAACTACCATCCCCTGAATTTCCTTGCCTCTCTTAGTGATAGCATCCTTGAGGAATTTCCTGTATGGAGGCATCAGGGTGATTGCATCAAGAAGTGGTATCTTAATTTCAGTATCCTTCATGTACTTCTCAAAAACTCCCTTGTATTTTGCCATGATTTCTTTCTTGAATTTGGAAGGGAAAGGAAATATCGGAACGTATGGTGGTGGCACGAAGGGTGTATCCTTTTTCTGCATTGCAGATGGTTGTTCAGCTGGACGTGGCTTGATAACAACAACTATTGGTGGTTGTGATAGCTTCTGAGAATCAGTCTTTGCAGGTTCTTCTTCTTCATCTTCATTTATACACAATTCCTCCCCAGCTTGGTCAACACTTTCCTCAATGTTAAGAACATCTTGGCGTGGTGGTAACTCTTTCCCACTTCGTAGGGTGATGGTGTTAACATGAGAAAAATCCTTGGGATTTTAAACAGATTTCCCTGGGAGTTGAGTTGTTGGATTGGGTGTAGAAGAAGAAGGACCCATACTCTCCAGATATTTGAACAATCGATATGCGTCAAACTTCTGGTGGAGGTCATTGTATGAACAATCGATATGCGTCTTCAAGTCCGCCATCTGGTGGTGAAGGTCACCAAACTTCTTTTATTTCTCCAAGACACTAGTGGCCTGACCTTGAAGAAGTTGTTGTAACATGGTCTCAATGTTAGAAGGTTGAGCTAGAGGTTGGTTAGAGGTGATACCAGGAGGTGCACCAAGTTGTTGCTGACACTGCTGTGGTTGTTGAAAAATACCTTCTTGTTGTTTCTTTGGGAAGAAACCTCGATTCTGAGCATAGTTGATCAATGGTTGAATGTTCTTTTGTGGTTGCGGTGGATACACTTGGTCCTGAGGGTTGGCTATGTTGTTGCTTCGGTACGAAAGACCAGGGTTGTTGGCATAGTGAATGAACCCTTTGTTATAGCCACCCTGATTCTGCACATAGCTAATCTCCTCCTGTTGGTTAGCCTCCTCGGCTTGAATATGAAGCTGCTCTTGATATGTGATGAAGTGAACTTGGGGTTGCTAACCCAGTAGTATTATGTCCAACTTCTCATTCAGAGCTTTGATATCCTTCCTTGTTTTATCGTTTATTATAGAGCCACCATGAGGTGTGCGATCATAGTCTTCACTATATATTCCATCAGATTGAGCAAGGTTCTCTACAAGTTCCCAACCTTCATCAACACTCTTGTTCAGGAAATTACCGTTGCTTGCTGTGTCAAGCAACATGCGTATCTTTGGTAGAGCACCGCGATAGAGTATGTTGAGGAGGGATGCTTTGCTGAAACCATGATGAGGACATTGCAGAGTGTATTTTTTGAAGCGTTCCCATGCTTCAGAGAAGGTTTCAGCGTTTCGTTGTGCGAAATCAGAGATGTCATCCCTCAATCTTGCAGTACAAGATGTGGAGAAGAATTTGGCAAGAAAAGATTTCTTGCAAGCATCCCAGGTAGTGACTAAGTTCCTAGGAAGAGACTTCTCCCACTGGTGTGCTTTCTATCCCAAAGAGAATGGGAATAAACGCAACTTAAAATCGTCCTCATTCACATCGTTGATCTTGGTGAGCCTGCAGAAGCGATCAAACTCGTCTAGGTGGTCGAGTGGATCCTCCATTGGCAAACCATGAAATTTGTTCCCATGTACCATTGCTATCAAGCTGTGATTGATCTCGAAGTTGTTGTTCTGTACAGCAGGAGGTGTGATTCCATGACGTTGGGTGTGAGTGTTCGTGTTGTCACTTGCACCAATAGTGTGCTGGTTATTACGGTCAACGTTGTCTTCCATTTGCAAATCCAACCGTCGTAGGTGTTCCAAGCGTTCTTTTTCACGTCTTGCATGAGAGTAGTATCTTTCAAGAGCACGAATATCTTTAACGATTGGAATTAAGTCTATTGGTCATCTGCTTCGCAGGTTCATAAACAGCTATGCAAGTACCTGAAAACAAAGGAAACAAAGGAAAACGAGGTGAGTATGGTACTAGAAAAGAAACTTGATCTCAATAGATCCAAAATCCATAATGTAACAAACACACACCTAATTGGCAACGGCGCCAAATTGATAACAAGGATTTTAGGTCTTGTTTTGTGAGATCAATTCCCTATCTACACAAACATGTCATTGTAGTATAGGATATGCTTATCAATCCAAATCGGTGTGATGCTAACAATCGGGATGTGAATGGAACTAATAATTCAAGATAAATATAAGAATGGGGGTTTTACTAACAAGTCCTAAGCAAACAAAGCATGCAGAAAACTAAAACAGAAAACAGGAAACAAATACTAACATGCACTGGCAGATACTAAGCATAATCAGTAAGAAAGTAAAATGTGTAAAGATGCAATCAAGTGGGAAGCATTTCCTAAGGACACAAGGGTAATTGACTAGAGATCCTTCCTGAACTACATAATCACCTAACATACCTCAAACAATGAGCTAACCCCTAGACAGAAAATTCATATACAACCAAGTCCAATGTCTTGGTAAATTGTTTCAAGCAAAGCAATCACCATACCTAACTCTCGTTAACGATACACTACTAAGAAGGCATGCATAACCAATCTACTAAAGCCAATGAGCACCCTAAACATCTAATCTCTTAGACTAGGATGTGTGAATCTCTGAAATCACCATTTTCAGGCATTTCACTGAACACCCTCTGACTTCTGAAATGCCTAAAATCATATTTCAATTGATCAGAAAGAAATCAGCATGAAGAGCAATAAAAGAGAAGGGATCTAGATGCAAATCAACTTAGGCACTTAGGAAGAACATGACATCAACACTAGTCTACCCTATCTTCAGGAACCTAAGGTACTACTCACTGCGCATGTTTGGTGCGAAATCAGTAAAACATGAAAGCACAGCTACTAAGGAAAACATGAAGATCAAAAGTCAAAGATGATGAACACCAAGAACACTAACCCAGAAAAACAGAGTATCAATGGAACAGTAAAGAAAACAGAGGAAGTGGTCAAGCTAAAAAAAAAGTTAAAAGCATAAAAACGTAGATCAACATGCACCAGATAGTTCATGGCCCTAATCTAAGCATGAAAATGGAGAAAACAGAAGATAAACATAAACTTAAGAAAATTTGGGTTTAGAACATGAAGAAGATCAAGAACAAAAAGAGAGAAAATAAAACCTAACACAAAAGCTAAAATGGCAAAAAAGAAAGAGCATTCTCAAAATGGAGGTGTCTAAGGATTTTTATAATATTCAGAGAAAAGCCATAAAACGCATAAAAGACAAAAGCTAATCATTAAAATGGTCTTGAGTCTGGTCCATCCTGATTCGAAGTTAGTCGGGTCGGATTGGAGTCGGGCTACAAGACGAATGATCAAGGTGGCCAAGGAGCGCATGATCAAGGCAAAGACTTGGAAGAAGCACGGGGTGATCGAGCCGGATTTGGGCCACAATCGAGGCAGAAAAAGAGTATTGGCTGGGCTCGAGACGTGTTGGCTTTGAGGTGGCTCGATCACGGGATTGAGCCATGATATTGCATGGTGATCATGGTGGAGGGGCCGAGACGATCGAGCCATGAAGTTACGTGATCGAGCCGAAGTGGAGGTGGCTTGATCACTTGGCTCCATGGTGATCGAGCCAGGAGACTTGCGTGATCGAGCTAGTTTTTCACTTGGATCGATCTCGGGATCGAGTGGTCGAGGCTCGATGTGAGGGCTTGGTCAATTTTTTTACTTGAGCTACACTTGAGTTAGTTCCATTCCATGTATTTTCCTTTCCTTCTCTAAATTTGCAACAACGTTCTGGAGGCTCCTGAAAGTCCTGAAAAATATCCAAAATGCATGTGTATGCAAGTGCTAATGCAAAACTTCCTAAAAATTGCAAACTTGCTAATTACATCTATAAATGCAACATATGTACAACTAAAAGAGCCTAAAATGATGCTAAATGACTTCTAAAAATCACTAAAATGCAGAGACACCACCCTTCAGTGTCGTCACGTTCAAAAGATGGTCCTATGCTCTTTGTAGTTTCGTGTCTTGGACTTGCCCTACGAAGACCTTCTACTGCCTCTATTGAGTTCTTTTGCGGTGTTTTAGAGTCGAAGCCGTCGTCGAGTCTGTTGGGTTTGTCGAAGGATACCAATCCAGACAAAGATTCGTCCACTAAGGAGTTTCAACTTATACCAGATTCTCTGGGGATCTACCAAAGCTCTAATGTTGCCGGATCTGAGCTTTATCTGACAAAATCAAGCTTCAAGGCAGATCTTCCTGCATTTCAAGTCGCTTATGCCAGGCCACCATCAAGTCACGTTCCTCAACGAAACTTTGTAACTTTCATATTCGTGGCTGGTCCACTGAGGATAAGACAGAGTTACGGCTTCTATAGATCTATAGTTTGGTTTCAGATTGATGGCAATGTACTGGAAATACCTTTGGTTGCTTTATCTCGAAAATCTTCCGATGAAAGATTTTCAAGACTTATTGTTGTGCCTAAAGCTGAAATGTTGGTCCTTAAATTTGACTAGCAAAGAGTTTACCCTTTGGAGCTGTAAAAGTTATAAATCCTAGTGCAATCTCTTTCCTGAAGCAAGGCGAATTCTACACGGTTGGGATGTTCAGTATAATGTTCTATATTTCTCGGATTCTTTCATGGTTATGGAAGTGTGCAAATGTATGTCATTGGATGGGTTGTTGGGGACGTCAGGTGTTGCTTTGCGGAGTGACCTACCTTCACTTATCTCTCGCTATGGTGTGAGCTCTTACTGTCTTGTGCAATTTCATCCGTCAATTTATCTGTTACAGAAGATTACTTGTGGTTGAGATCTTCATATTCAAAGTAACTAAGATGTACGTCGCGGATGTCCCTATGACTCTTTCGGTGTTTCCATGTGGCTTTAGTCCATGTAGAACTCTTCGATTTCTTCACGGTATTGTCGGTGTTTTAGAATCCACATGGAAAAGCTTTCAGGTTATGTCTTTTACTTCTTTCTCCAACCCTTACTCTCATTATGCAGGTTTAATTTTCTCTTACCATGTGGTTAGCAATGAGAGTAGTTTGGACTCGACTAGATTTGTTTGTTTTGATCTATCCGCCTTAGCTCATGTTTCTTTCTTGGAAGTTGATGTCGATCATTTTGGGCACTCCCTATAGATGCAAGGAATTGATGACATAGCATCAAGAGGAATCAAAACTCAAAGGAAGCGGGAACAACAACTCGGGATCATTAAATGTCTCGAGAATGGAAGATTGCAAATAAAAGCAAAAGAGGAAATGAAGATTATGGAATATTTTGAGAAAGGGAATCAGATCGATATGAGAAAGGAAACAAACTTAAGGGTTTTGCGTAAGAAGAATAAAAGGGTGTGCGCGGTGTAAAAAAAACTTGAGCCGAATAAAAGTGATATTGGGATTTTGGGTTTGAGAGAGATTTGGTCTTTGTGAGATATTAGGGAGAGTCTTTTTTGTTTGTGAGGGTACAACAAGTGTATTAGAGAATAACTTGTGATACAAAATTGAAAAGAAACTCTTGTAATTATATTATCAAACGTGAAATAAAGTTTTGTGTTCAGGGATAGGTTGTCACTGTTTTTCAATTGGTATCTGAGCGGGCATTTGAACAAGAAGAAATCTTCTTATAAATCAGGTGAAGATCCTGTGGAAATCACAATGGAGAACAATCAACTCCCTATGACAAGGTCATTAATGCTAGATCCTGACAACTTTGGTTGGTGGAAAGTCCAAATAAGAGAACTGTTGAAAGGACTTGATGAGGAGGCTTGGAATGTTGTCACTACCGGATGGTCCATACCACAAAAGAAGGATGAACAAGGTGCATTGGTAGACAGAGAATCTAGTGAGTGGACTGATGCGGAAAAGCTACAATCTAAGTACAACTCCAAGGCCTTATCTACCATCTGGTGCTCACTTACCAAGGATCAGTTTAAATGGGTCCAAGGTTGCAAGACTGCTGTCATCCATTGGTAATGTATCAGGAGTCTTGTGAAAAAAACGTACAAGTATAAGAAATTGGTCAAAAAATTTATGAGGTATTTACCTAGTCAGTATCAGTCGCATAAGTCAGCGCTCCAAAACTCCAAAAATTCAGACAAAATTTCCTTCGAACAAGTGGTAGGTATGATGCAGGCTAGAGAAATGGAAATCAAACAGGAAGAACCTAAAAAGAAAACAGGTGTTGCCTTCACAGCAACTGAACCAGTTAACTCGGAATCCTTGGAGGATATGGTGTTCTTATAGTCAATAAATACTTAAAAAAAGTAGGATAGAAGCAAAAAAAAACAGGAGAACTCAAGTGGGAATAGACCTGAACAAAAGCCTGACATTGACAGAGGTTATTGCAGAAATGATGTGCAATGTCATGAATGCAAAGGCTTTGGACACTTCAAAATGGACTGTCCCAATCTTAAGAAGAAGGAAATAATCAAATGTTTCGAGTGCAAGGGATATGGACACCTCAAGTCTGAGTGTGTTAACTCTCAAAAATGCAAAGAGAAATCCTATGTTAGTCAATACAATGAAAGTGAAGATACTGAGTCTGAGGATGATAGTGAAGAAGAAATGTTGAATCTAGTGGCATATGTTGGGATCATTGAGGAAGACTCTGAATCTGATATGGATGCTGAGGTAACCTTGTTGGAAGAAAACAAGATCATGTGTGAAAATATAGTGTCACTCAAAACTCAGAATGATGAACTAACTCAAGAAAACAAAGTCTGGTTGAAGTAGTTGAGATTCTCATAAACGAACTATAAGGGGAAAATGGTAAGTCTGAGCTGTTTCAGCACCAACTTCAAGAACAACTAAAAAAGATCAAGATGATGTCAAAAGGGACTGAAGATCTGGATAAACTATTGTCCTTGGGAAGACCTGATACTGTCAATTGGGGACTGAGATATCATGGAAAGTCCAGTGCATCCACCATATTTGTCAAGAAAACATTAGGGCACAACCAAGACCAGACAAGACCTTCAACAGGCAAAAAGCAAACGGGTGAGGGATCAGGGACCAAGAAATAATCTCAGAAGACCCAAAGACATAAACCAAAAAGGAAATCCAAGATGTACATACCATGTAGCTATTGTGAGGAGTATGGGCATACTCGGAATGATTGTTACTGGTGGGGTGACAGAATATTTCAGATACTACATCACCACGACTATCATGTTGACAAAAGATACAGAGACAAAGTCTGGGTGAGAAAGGAGTTTATGTACTGTTACTCAGCTTTGAGCTCTTAAATCAGACAGGAGGTTCAACAGATAGAAGCCTGGTATTTTAATAGTGGTTGTTCCAGGAATATGACAGGTCAAACAGAGGTCTTGAAAGACCTTGAAGTTGCCAACATCGGTAAGGTTACGTTTGGAGGGGGAGCTAAAGGTAAAATCAAATGGCGAGGAGATACATGCGGTAAAACCAATCCAAAACTTCAGAATGTATACCTGGTTGAAGGGTTAACATCTAATATGATCAGCATTAGTCAACTCTGTGACGAGGGCTTAGCAGTAACTTTTACCAGGAATCGGTGTCAAGCTGTTGATGAAGTAGGTGATGTGAAGCTCCAAGGAAAAAGAACAGGAAGCAACTATTATATGTGGAAACGAGAAGAACGATGCCTTACTGCTACAGAAACCAGTCAACTGGACCTCTGGCACCAAAAATTGGGGCATGTGAATGTCAGGACATTGTTGAAATTTTCCAACAATGAGCTGGTGCGAGGTTTACCTAAGCTAAAAGGAGATGATAAGTTTGTGTGTGGTCCATGCTCACAGGAAAAACAAGTCAAGGTACACCACCCAAGAGTCGCTGACATCACTACAAAGAAACCGTTGGATCTAGTACACATGGATGTAATGGGACCCATTCAAGTGGAAAGTATTGCTGGAGAGAAGTACATTTTTGTACTTTTGATGACTTCACAAGATACACATGGGTCAGATTTCTTAGAGAAAAATCGGAGACCTTGGATAGCTTCAGGATTCTGGCTTTGCAACTAAAAAATGAGAAGTGTTGTATAAAGACCATCAGAAGTGACAGGGGAGGTGGATTCCTAAATGAAGCTTTTGAAAAAAATGTGTGCTGATCAAGGTATAACTCATCAGTTGTCTGCACCAAGGACACCCCAACAGAATGGAGTTTTTGAACGCAAAAACAGAACTCCACAAGAGATGGCTAGGGCTATGCTGCATGCAAATCAAGTGGCTACACACTTATGGGCTGAAGCTATTAGCACAGCATGTTACATCATCAACAGAGTATATGTCAGGAAAGGCACTGAAACAACACCATATGAACTGTGGAAAGGGAAACCACCAAGTGTGAACTACTTTCACGTATTTGGATGTGTGTGCGACATACTTAATGATAAAAGACCAACTGGGAAAATTTGATGCCATAAGTGATGAAGGAATTTTCTTGGGTTACTCTATCTCAAGTACATCTTACAAACTCTATAACAAACGTACCAATGTTGTGATGGAGACTGTGAACGTTGTGTTTGATGATCTTCAGCAGATCATTGAAGGTATCACTAACCTAGAACTCTCTGTATCAAGACAAACAGTAGGACAGGATTCCACTGGAACTGGAGGTGTGATGGGAACAGAAGAAGTTGTTACGGATATAGAATATCTGTTAATGGACCAACCAAGTGTTCATCGAAATCACTCAGAGAAGGATGTTATTGGTAAAGTCATTGATGCTAGAGTGACTAGGCAGAAGAAGATCAATTTCAGAGAAATGGTTGGGTATTCATGCTTTGTGTCCACAATAGAACCAAAGACACATAAGAAAGCCTTGGAAGACGAGTACTGGATTGGATCAATGCAAGAAGAACTAGAGCAGTTTGAAAAGAGTAAAGTGTGGACATTGGTGCCTAGGCCTGAAGATGTCAATGTTGTGGGGACCAAGTGGATCTTCAAGAACAAGATAGATGAAACAGGCCATGTGGTACGAAACAAAGCCAGATTGGTTTCCCAAGAGTACTCACAAGTGGAAGGAATCGACTTTGATGAGACCTTTCCTCCAGTTGCTCGTCTTGAATCAATTTGGTTCTTGCTGGGTATAGCATGCGTCATGGGATTCAAAATACACCAAATGGATGTTAAGAGTGCCTTCCTGAATGGGGTAATTCAATAAGAAGTATATGTGGAACAACCACAAGGTTTTGAAGATGTGAATCATCCTACTCATGTGTATCGACTCAAGAAAGCCTTGCATGGGTTGAAGCAAGCTCCCAGAGCATGGTATGAGAGGCTAACAATCTTTCTTCTGGAGCAAGGATACACACGTGGGAGTGTGGACAAGACGTTATTCCACTAAAACAGAAATCAGGAGTTTTTGGTTGTTCAAATTTATGTAGATGATATTGTGTTTGGTTCTACAAGTGATGAACTTGTTGCTGATTTTGTTCAGCACATGAAACATGAATTTGAGATGAGCATGTGTGGTGAACTGACATATTTTCTTGGCTTGCAGGTACAACAGCAGGAGCATGGATTTTCATATCCCATAGTACTTATGCCAAGAACTTGGTAACAAGATTTGGAATGGATTCTTGCAAGACTGCCAAGACACCAATGAGCACTACATGCAAACTGTCCAAAGATGAGCAAGGAGAGGATGTTGATCAAAAGTTGTATCGGGGTATGATCGGAAGCCTGTTATATCTCACTGCCAGCCGACCAGACATCAGTCTTAGTGTTCGAGTATGCACAAGATATCAAGCCCAGTCGAAAGTGTCACACTTACAAGCTCTCAAAAGAATTGTTAAGTATGTGAAAAGAACAGCTAGCTAATGTCAGATTGTACTACACCAAAGATAGCAATTCCAACTTGGCAGGATATAGTGATGTTGATTGGGCAGGTAGCCTGGATGATCGGCGCAGTACAAGTGGTGGGGGATTTTTCCTAGGGAATAATCTGATTTCTTGGTTGAGCAGGAAATAAAATAGTGTATCTCTCTCAACCGCAGAGGCTGAGTACATTGCTTTTGGAAGTTGTTGCACACAGTTGCTATGGATGAAACAAATGAGTAGTGACTATGGATATGCGATTGGTTCTATGTTGGTACATTGTGATAATCAGAGTGTCATAAACATCTCAAAGAACCCTGTACGGCATTCAAGGACCAAACACATAGATATAAGGCACCATTCTATTAGAGAATTGGTCGAAGACAAGGTTGTCATGGTTGATCATGTGAGCACAGAATTACAACTCACTGATATTTTTACCAAGCCACTCAATTTCAATAGGTTTGTTCACTTGCGCAAATCTATTGGAGTCTGTGATCTCCGACCTGTTGTTTCAACAAGTAAGGTGTGTTGTGGTAGTTTAACATGATAAGTATTATTGTACTAACTTGATGAACAATGAAAAAGTGCTATCTGTCATGCCATTCCTTCTGAGCACATGTAAAGTTGAGTGGATCACAATGAGGTCAAAGAGCTAAATTATTATTATTTTTTAAATGGGGAAGGCTGAGACTACAACAACCGAGTTTCATATTACAACTCTATTGTGCCTCCCCACAAAAATTACAGTTGCCTTGAGATCCATCAGAAGGTTGAAAACGTGGTTTCTCACTGATTAAGGCATGTCGGTGTGAAAGACTAGTCATTGTTATATCACATCAATGTTTCCGCTGTTGAGCTCTACACACACTTTCACTTTGTTACATGCACAAGATTCAGTCAAGTGGTAGGTAATTCACAATGTCGTGCACAGTTTTCTATAAGTTTTTTTTTTAAATGCTCTGATTGATCACCATGGTTTCTCTTCCTTTTGATCATGCACTAATCTCAAGTAGTTTCTCAAGTTTAACATGTGGTATCTTCACATGATTCTAAGAAAGGCTCATTTAGTTCACAATGTACTGTGTGTTAATCATTCGTCATGTTTTTATTACTGTTGTTGACACAGTTTCAGGTGTGATATGGCCCATTGGGCTTTTGTGCTCGCTTCACACTAAGGCAGTTGGCGGGAAAGAGACGATTGCACTTCTAGAGTTACAGTGTCTTTATAAACTGTTATATCATTCGACTGTTCATAAATCACACCGGAAAAACAAGAAACAAAAAACAACAAAAAAAACCCTGCGCTTCCCACCACCATGAATCGTTTCATCTCTGGTATTTCCCAACTTGTGAAGCACGATGTTACTCTTCCGCCAGGATCTTCATCGTCTGAATCTGATTCCGACACACATTTCGCAGCATCTGTATCTGTTCCAATTTCTCCCACAGCAACGGCACCTTCTTATTTCTGAACCCTTCCTCTAGTTCTCCTAAAAGCAAATCCAGTACCGCTGACTGGTCAATATGTTGCCTCCAACACAGCCTCTTCTGGTCATGCTTTTCATACTCCGAGTGCAAGTGATTCTAAGACACCACCATCTCAACATCCGGTGCATGCAGAAACTATTCCCGCTTCCACTTCCTGACCCAAGCGTCACTCAGAGGGTCCCAGTCAGACTCTTCTCCGTACATGCTCTCGTTCTCAGGCCTGTACTCGTGTTCATCCACCAGTGTTTGACACAACGCGTTTTTCCTCTGATCTCTCTCAGAAGCAGTATGACATCTTTCACACTATCTCTCTGTTGCCTGAACGACTTATCGACCTTACTGTGTTTCCTGCCCACATTGAACCAATGCTTCGCAATTTTGGTTGTCTGAACACTATTGTTGGTCTGCCGGAATATGTTCCCGAGGGTGTGTGTAAATTCTGGGAACATCTGCCGGCTAAGCGTACTGAGCTCATGTCTATGCTGTTCTGGGTTCGCAGTCATTCCTATGCCTTCTCAGCCACACACATTAATCAGGCTCTCGGGTTGCCTGATTTGGATGATCGTGAGTTTGAGGCCGTTGCAAATGTCGTTCCTGAGGATACTCTGGCAGCCTTTCTCACTGATGGCATTGTGACTTCTTGGACTGATCTGAAGATCACTCACTTTGCTTCTGACAAGGCTGCTCTGTACAAGATATGTTGTCATAACTGGCTTCCTACCAAGGACACAACCTACAAGATTGTCTCTCATGCTCGCTTGGTCTATCGGATTTTTCACAGAATTCCTATTGATTTTGGGTGTCTGATCTATCATCAAGTTCTACAGAGAGGATATGAGCCAGATACCAAGTACTATATGCCGTTTCCATCCTTGATCTTTCGTCTGTTGCAGCATCAACATCCTGTGACCCTCAACGAGTCTGAGTGCCTTCAAGCATTGACTGTGTATCGTATGGACCCTCGCCTTGGCACTCCAACCGGTCACCCAGATTCATTACGCCAGGAAGTCATTCAGGCCATACGCATTCTCCAACGTGCACTTGACTCAAGTAAGTTTTTTATTCCTCTTTCTTTGTTCTTGCATTCGGATGTTTTTGACTGAGTTTTGCTACCAAGCAGAGGGAGAACAGGATCAAAACGTTAAAGACGTAGATGCTGACCAGTGATTATTTAAGCTTATTGAATAGTTTGTTTAGTTGATCTTTTGTATTAAGCAGAACCATGGTTGATTCCAAGGTTGAACCTCTTGTTTTTGGTTGTTGTGCTCTGAACTTAAAATGTTATTTCAGGTTAAGGATTGGTATTTGCTTTGTTTGGTGACCAGCTTTTGTCTGATGCAATATCACATCAGTTTTGCACAATTACGTTTGGTGTTGTTTGTATTGTGTTTGTGCAGGTGTTGCTTGATTATCAAACTCAGTCAAAAAGGGGGAGATTGTGGATGCAAGGAATTGATGACACAACATCAAGAGGAATCACAACTCAAAGGAAGCGGAACAACAACTCAGGATCATTAAATCTCTTCGAGAATGGAAGATTGCGAATAAAAGCAAAAGAGGAAATGAAGATTATGGAATGTTTTGAGAAAGAGAATCGGATCGAGATGAGAAAAGAAACAAACTTAAGGGTTTTCCGTGAGAAGAATAAAAAGGTGTGCGCGGTGTAAAAAGAACTTGAGCCGCATAAAAGTGATATTGGGATTTTGGGTTTGAGAGAGATTTGATCTTTGTAAGATATTGGGGAGAGTCTTTGTTTTGGTTTGTGAGGGTACAACACAAGTGTATTAGAGAATAACTTGTGATACAAGATTGAAAAGAAACTCTTATAATTGTATTATCAAACGTGAAATAAAGTTTTGTGTTAAAGGATAGGTTGTCTCTGTGTTTCACTCCCTTTGTGTACCAATCTTATCTTGTATTAAGGTTTTTACTAGTATTGGTCTAAACGGGTTTAATCCCGAGTCTCTTTTACTCCTTTATGGAGTTGTGTGTCTCTCTGACCCCTCATTGTAAAAAGATTGTGTTAATTGCAAGGAATATTAGGGGATTATTAGCTCTGAAGGCTGTCCTTACAGCTGATGAAGTAAGAGTTTGTTCGCGATTGGTGTATTCGGAATCACAGCCTTTGGTAAGGCGTTCCAAGTTTGAGGTTACCCGTTGGCATATTCAATGTTCTCCTTAGTGTTTTCGTTGATGTCAATAGGATTAGCGGTCTTCCTATCCTAGTTTATTTTAAGTATGTCTTATGTATTGCAATTCGCATTGTCTTTTCCTGTGTTGAAAACTTTTGTAAGAGGTAGATTCCACCTCTTTTGTCTTAAGATTATAATGAAAAGATGGTTTGACAAAAAAAAAAATTCACCAAAAATAAAAACATGGAGTATTCGAAATGAAACAAATCATAAAAAGAACATAAATTATATATGAGAAGAAATCCTCATACATTAGAAAATTGATATGAAAAATGCAACCTCTACAATAATCAATAGTGGTTTATGTAGAAATGTTGTAAGCTTAACCGAAAAGATTAAGAAAGTAAGAATGAAGCCTTAAGATCAACTTCGAATAACATTTTGGAAAAGATCATATTACATGTTCTAGTTCCAAATCTGAAACAAAAAAACAGATGAGTTTTGTCATAGGACTTTTAACCATAATGTGATCCCTATATCGATACAAAGAAGAGGACCAAGGTTTTTGCCACCCATAGGCGTTTGAAGAAGATTTTGTTTCAAGTATTTAGAGAAATAAATATTTTTCCTTACATAATGAGTTTCAATCATTTACGCTAACAACACACATAAATTTCATACAAAGATAATTTTTTGTCATTAATAAGATTGACAATGTCTAATTTACAGCATATTTTTTATACCGGATAACATAACTCTTTGGAAACAAAGAAAAAAGTTACACAATAGATTTTATTCATTTAACTAAAGTGACTTCGCCATATAAATAAATTTGTTTGGTTATCTTTATCAAACCTGTTCCAAAAGAGTTTAACTTCGTGTAGGTACTGATCTCCTTCGTATAGCCTAAAATCAAAACTATCAAATTAAATAGACACACACATTTTTTTCGTCTTCGATATTAATAATAACCAAAAAATTACAAAAATGATAAAAACATCAAATAATGTTAACATCCACTGAAAATAAAGCCGTAGATGATTTTTTTGATTCAAACAACAAATATTAAAATGGAAGATTATTAGGATTCATTAAGCTCCACGATCATAGAAAAAAAAAAAAAAAAATTCTGGAAGACTAAAAAACACGCACACAACATAGAAGACTAACATTGATGAAGCAGTCAGAGACTATCACCAAATATTAAAATGGACGCAGTGCTCTTAATAGAGGTTTGGTTTCTCGTGAGTATATGTTCAGTTTTTCGTTTTTCGTGAAACTTTATACTTCACATTCTTATATCTATAAGAACTTTATAATTTCCTCTTGCCCATCTGAGTAGTCCCACATATTCGGTGAATGGACTATTTGATGGTATCACTAATGGTAGAGAGAAGTTGCGATAGGTGGGGTCAGTTGCTCCAAAATTGGTGTGAGAGCGAAATTGATCTTCATATATATTAAAAACGAAAGTTTTTTTTTTAGCTTTCGATGGTGAATTTTGTGTGTATTTTTGTAAATATGACCTATAAAATTTGAATTTATGTTAAAAAAATTAAAACCATAACACTAGGTCGGATTGTTAGAATCAACGTGATCTTCTCATATATAATTTTCTGAAATACGTAAGATGCCATTAATGTTTGCTTTTTGCATTAGTTAAAATTGAGTGGAAAGTTTCATGATATTCCAAATGAACTTAATATTATTTAAAAAAAACTTCCAGAAATGTTATTAGTAAGATTTCATCTCAAGATTTATGGATTTGATATTATTTTACGAAGAATTTCGAAAAAATACCTCAGAATGAATTTAAATTTTGAAAATAAATTATATATATATATATATATTGAAAACTACACTTTCTCCCAATAACCTCATATTATCACTAAATTAGCGTCATATTATTTCTTACAAAAAAATATAAATTAGTAACCATTCCAAACTATTACGGATAAATAATAAAACTGAAAATAAGTTCAAACATAAGATGATCACACAAATATGAAAAATTTTAATTCTCTCTGAAATTGAGATACATCACCAACTCTGAGAGAGAGAAATTTATAATAATATTCGTATCGATTTAAATTTTGATTTTTCTTTTATTGTGAAGTCTTTTTTGTCAAACGTTCTCTAAGGTTTTCATCTTCACCCTCTCATTACATGAAATTGTGAAAAATTGTAGCCATAATGAATGCTTCTTGCAACATATGTTGGAAAATTTCAGGCCCAAAAGATTTTATATGTTGTTCATAGCAGAGTTCAACCAGAATGAAGTTTTGTTTGCTTTGTATCATCTCCATCTTCTCTACTTGGTTTTCTTCTTCGTCATCACTCGACCTAGGAGGACCCACTTTCGTATAAGACGACACACATCTCCTCGAGATAACAGACATACATGGTAAATTTTTGGAGGATAACTTCTCTGATTTTAGGGTTCATCTCGTATTTGGGATGGATCTAAATACAATCGAGTGCGTTTACATATAACGTAAGAGTTTTGTTGTAATCTATATGGTACTTGGTCGATTACTCTTTGTAATCACTATACATATTTATGGAGTTAAGAAGATCGAGGGTTTCTTTTTTTATTTTTACTATGACTATATCTTCTCATGTAGTTTTATCATTGCCGCATTCACATGAAACATTTCTCAAATAAATTCTTATTTATTGAAATGGTAAACAAGATACGAAATGCCAGTGATTACTATAAGGAAACAATGTCAGACATTGCTTCTTAATAGTGATAATGGATATAATTGACTTTACACAATAAATAAGAGTCATATTTTTAAATGAAGGGTAGTTTTCAAAACTTTAGATATGACTAGGGTAGTTTTCAAAATCTTCCCTTATTTAATAGTCAAAGATATATATAAAAAATATAATTTTCTATCATTTTTACCTAATTAAAAATCTATCAATAAGTATTACCCGGATTCAATTAAATATATAGCGGGTTTAGTTACTAACAAAAATATTTGTTTAATTTTGTAGGAAATTTTCATTATTAATATCGACACATGAAAATTTTTGTAATATTTCATAGACCACAAAATCAAATCTAACAAAACATCATAACCACTTAATATTTATACGACACTGTTAAATTTTAACAATTACAATTTTAACTAAAGTAAGTACGATTTAAGGATATTTCCAACAATATGAGACGACCATAATTTATAGCATTGTACTCCAAAAAATTTAGATAATTAAGAAACATAAATTTATTTTTAGGAAATTAGTAAAGAAAAAAGAAGCGTTGAAAGATGAAGCAAGATTGAAATATTTCGTGTGAGGCCTTCCATAATGTAGGACCAGTCCTGGCCATTGTATGACTAAATGAAATCCAACCCTCTTAGGAAGTTACATTAATTAAATTGACCTGTCGAACAACTCTCACTAGTCAACCTATAATATATTGTACCCGCGTAAACGTCAACAATGAGAACTTAACTACGAAGTTCTTTAATCTTTATAAAAAAATATTTAAAAACTTAAATACGAAGCAGTCGCAACGAATATTCCCAACATTTTCCTGGCAAGTGTTATTAATACACAACGGGCAGTGTCTTTATATCACTCCTACGCGGACGTAAACTAAAATCAGTTTAACAAAAACGAAAAAACAAACCTTCATCTTCTCTCAAAATCTAGAGGTTCCAAGCATGGCTAAGGTATGTTTAAAACATTTATGGAAGGTTTTATGACTAACACACTTATTTTGAAATGTTCATGAGCAGAATTTTTCCTTTTATAATATGAACAGAAAATATTGATGTCAGTAGATATGAGGTGCCAAAAATGTCGTTCGGAAGCTCTCAAAATCGGAGCCAAAACTACCGGTAAGCTATCTTGCAAACAATATTTTTAATTAATCACAAAAAAATCTGGAAAAGTAAATTTTATTTGCAAATGACTGAGTCGTCTCTGTCTTTATAAGAATCATGTAAATAACAGACTTCATTTTAACCACTTTAGTGGCTTTAAAATCCTAAAAATGCTCACAAAAAAAAATAAAAAAAAATCATAATCCTTTTTTTTAGTGATCATTACATATGTTTTAAAATGTGAGAGTCCTGTTTATAAGAACAAAATTATGCAGAAAATATGTGCTTAATAATGTAAGTTGGTTGATATGGAAATGGGAGCAGGAGTGACATTTGTGGGATTAGAAGGAGAAGAGAAAGACAAAGTGGTGGTGATCGGAGAAGGAGTTGACGCCGCCGGTTTGGCTGTCCGGCTTCGCAAGAAAGTTGGTTTCACTGATATTATTAGCGTCACCGATGTTAAATCTTCATAAGATATAGTATTCTATTATTTGCATTGCTTATGTAATTCCGTAGTTCATTTCAGTAGTCACACAGTTTTTACTTTTAGTTCCACAATCGCAATGTCTACCTAGCCAATTATAGTATAATACAACAATTTTGTCACTTGTTCTATTTTGTAATTACTTCTTTTTTTCTCCCTTTAATTATATATTTGGTGGAAGAGAACTCTCTTACCACTTAGAGTTTAGCACTCTCTAATCCTTCTAGAGCCTCTTAACATTAGAAAAGATTCTTTTTGTGGTCATTAAGTGAGCTTAGCCTTCTCAAAACTAATGTTCACTTTCTTGATTATCTTTGATCAAGATCAGATCTGCTTAAGATCAAGCTTTCATAGCAAGTTACAACAGAGATTTTAAGATCAATGTCAGCATCTATACACTCGACAATGGAAGGTCTGAAGCTTCAAGAGGAAACAGAAGCTCCTTTCATACTACCAATGCCATCCAACTACAATCCAGTGAAAGGAATCAATTCAGCATAATAGGTAGGTTGCTAAACCCTGATCACCAAAAAATGTCTAGTCTCGTAAAATATATGCCACGGAAATAGCAACTCTATGATCGAATAAGAGGGGTTGCTCTTTCAAAGGACCGTTTCCAATTCATCTTCAAACATCCCACGTATATGGACAGAATCTTAGTGGATGGTCATTGGACTTATAATGAATGGTCTATGACTGTGGAAAAGTGGATTAAACATCCTCCTGAGGATTACTTAAACTCAATGTTAGTATGGGTTAGAATAAGGAATATACCTGTTAACTTTTATGATGAAGAATCAATTGGATATTTGGGAGATATCATAGGTCCAATTAAGGAAATTGCTTTTGATCCTTCTAAATCTCAAAGCAATGACTATGTGAGGGTACGTGTACTCTTCAATGTATCAAATCCACTGCGAAGATCAAGACTAGTTCAACTGCCTTCAGAGGAGAAAGTGGTTATCTTATATGATTTTGAAAGAGTACATAAAAGGTGCTACAATTGCCAGAGACTTACTCATTCAAAAGACAAATGCTCTGATCTCATTCAAGCTGATAAACCTGCACTGTCTTCATCCTCTCTCTCGATAAAGGTTGATACTCAGAAGCTTCTACAACACTTACAACAAGATGATCCTCTGTTTGGATTTTTGTCAGAGAAGCAACTTGGTAATCATCCAGTATCTGGCAAACCTAACATAGCAAAGGAAGTGCTAGACCATATGAGGCAGTACCTCATTGCATCAGAAGGGGCAAAGAGGAAAATTAGAGAAGAGAGAATCAAGATCTCTCTTGCTGACTTGGAGAACAATCCTTTAGCTCAAAATACAATACTTAGGCTAGAAACAATTGCAGCAGTAACACATGATTTGAATAAAGAAAAAGGATTAGTCTTTGACTATCCTGATTCAGCCAATTCTAGACCAGAAGAGCCACCTAGAGATTTAAGAGAAAAACTAATGGAATCAGCCATTAGATCTGCCCACAGATACACACCATCATCCTCATCAAGAAGCTCTCACCAAAAAAGGATTCCAAACACCAAAGTAACCTACAACAAGCTGGAAAAGGGGGATCTACGGTTATGATTCAAGGCTTGTCAGCCTATGGCTCTACCGGATTCAGAAAAGCACATTCAAATAGAAGAAACAGACCTTTTAAAGCCCAAAGACTAAACAACAAAGGCACTCAAGTCAAGAAATTGAATATTTCAGTACATCATTCACCCTCAACATCCAAGACTGAAAAAAGAAAAGCTGAGCATGGTGAGGAAACTTCAGGAAAACAAGCTAAACTATCTAAGTCTAAGGTGGCCCCAATAAGGGGATCACCTCCTCAGCCACGAGTATCCTAAGTTGGAATTGTCAAGGCCTAGAGAAGGCTAGGGACTTGAAAATTCCAAGAATCAGGGAACTGAGACGCAAATGGTTCCCTGATATCATGTTTTTGATGGAAACAAAAAACAAAGAAAAGACTTTGACTAATTTTCAAAAAAGTCTCGGCTATGAGAATATATACTTAGTTAATCCAGTAGGAAAAAGTGGGGGCCTAGCTCTTTTCTGGAAAAGTAAAGTCAAGATGACTATTAACTTTGCAGATAAACATCTGATAGATGTCTCAGTGGTGTTGGGGGACTCATACTTTTGTGTATCTTTTGTATATGGTGATCCAACTAGGAAGAACAGAGATTTCATATGGGAAAGAATCCAGAGAATTGGAGTCAACAAAACCTCTCCATGGTGCATTGTAGGGGATTTCAATGACCTTCTACATGGTAATGAGAAGATTGGTGGCCCATTCAGATCATTAGACCAATGCCAGGCTTTTTTGAACAAGATTCAAGGGTGTAAAATGAAAGAATTCCCATCTCATGGCAATCACTTCTCTTGGGGAGGTAGAAGAAATGGATTATGGATCCAATGTAGATTGGACAGAAGTTTCATTAATGCAAACTGGATAGCTTTATTCCCAGAGTCCAATCAGGTTTTGTTGGACAAAAGAGGATCAGATCACAGACCTCTACTTATGCTGCTTAGCTCTGTCTGTACTTCCTTCAAAGGTAGTTTATGTTTTGATAGAAGGTTCCACAATAACCCTGAAGTCAAGGAGATAGTTAGAGTAGTCTGGAGTAGAAACCATCAATCAGGACAAAATAGCACATCAGCATGCTTAAGAGAGTGTAAAAGGAAGTTAAGCTTGTGGAAAAGACAGAATGTTTTTAATGCAAATGATAAGATCCAATCACTACAACTGGACTTAGAAGCTGAATAATCAAGTTACAATCCTTCTTATCAGAGAACTTTGGACCTAAAAAAGAGTTAATACAAGCATATAGAGAAGAAGAAATCTTCTGGCAGCAGAAAAGCAGAGCCAAATGGTTGTGTGAAGGAGATGGGAATTCAAAGTACTTCCATTCAGTAGTAAAGGCCAATAGATCAAAGAATCACTTCGAGTTCTTGATTGACAACAATGGGAATGAACAGAGAGGTGAAGGGTCCAAAGGAGAAGCGGTCTCAGAGTACTTTCAAACTCTTTTCACTTCCTCAAATCCATATGGAATAGAAGAAGTATTTAGCTCCTTTACCCCTAGAGTATCTGAATCAATGGCAAACTTACTTACTCAATAAGTATCAGCTCAGGAGATTAAAGAAGCAGCTTTCTCCTTAAATCCAACAAGTGCTCCAGGCCCTAATGAAATCACTGAAGCTTTCTTTCAGCAACATTGGGAGATAGTTGGAGCCAACATCATCATAGAGATCTAAAGGTTCTTCCTAACAAGTGTTTTCCCTGAGGAATGGAACCTCACTCATATTTTCTTGATTCCTAAGATCAATAACCCCTCAAAAATGGTGGATATGAGGCCTATTAGTCTGTGTTCTGTGTTGTACAAAATCATAACAAAGATTATGGTGAGAAGACTTCAACATATGCTTCCAAGTCTAATATCTCAGAACTAGTCTGCCTTTGTGTCAGATAGGCTAATCACAGACAACATCATAATAGCCCATGAAGTAGTGCATCCTCTAAAGACCCATCCTGAGATCTCTATGGAGTATCTAGCAATCAAGCCAGACATTTCAAAGGCCTATGATCGTGTGGATTGGCCTTATTTAAGGGCTATGCTAATTGCTTTTGGTTTTCCATGCCTATTTATTAATCTGTTATGTTTTGTGTACAATCTGTAAAGTACTCAGTATTAATAAATAATCAGGCTTTTGGATTAATTAAACCCCAAATAGGCTTGAGGCAAGGTGATCCCTTGTCCCATTTTATCTTTATACTCTGCTCTGAAGGTTTAATTGAGATAATGAACAAAGCAGCTAGTGAAGGAAATATCACAGGCATCAGATTCAGTCAGGAGGGTCCTCAGATTCATCATCTGCTTTTTGCAGATGATACACTCTTGACATGCAAAGCAGCCACCTCTCAAATCATCAGGTTGCACCGGATACTAGACCTCTACTCCAATGCCTCATGACAGACCATAAACAAAGGCAAATCATCCATCTCTTTTGGTGAACTAGTTCATGAAGACTTGAAGGCTGCAATTAAGGAGATCGTAGGGATTGAAAAAGAAGGGGGAATAAGTTCATATTTGGGACTGCCTGAAGCTTTCTCAGGTTCAAAAATTTCAACTCCTAGACTACATAAGAAGCAAGCTCAAAGAAAGAATGTCCAGCTGGTTTTCAAAACTTCTGTCTCTTGGGGGAAAAGAAGTTCTGATAAAATCAGTAGCAATGGCTATGCCTGTGTATGCTATGTCTGTCTTCAAACTTCCCAAAGCCACCTGCAGAAGTCTTACCTCCCTTATCCGAGACTTTTGGTGGAACTCGGTTGAAGATAAGAGAAAAATTTTCTGGGTGGCATGGGAAAGAGTTTGCCTCTCTAAACAAATGGGAGGTTTGTGACTTAGAGATCTAGAGTGTTTCAATCAGGCCCTTTTGGGAAAACAAGCATGGAGGCTTCTGTATAATGACAACAACCTTTGTATCCAGGTTATAAAAAGGAGATACTTTCCTCACTCACACTTCTTGAAGGTACTAGACCATCTTACATCTTGAAAAGCATTATCTATGGACGAGACTTGCTATCAAAGGGGCTAGAAAAACGTATAGGTAATGGACAAGATACCTTTGTATAGACAGAAAACTAGCTAAGAAGAGAGGGACAAAGATATCCTTTGAAAAGGCATCCGATCTTTAATCTAGATCTTAGAGTGTGTGATTTGATAAATGATGTGACTAAGACCTGGAATTTTGATCTCCTTCAAGATCTTTTCTATCCAAATGATACTACTGCCATTCTAGCTCTCAAACCTCTTACTACAAGAGGTGATTTCTGGATTTGGAGCAATACGCCTCAAGGCACCTACTCTGTCAAAACAGGCTATCAATTAGCCTTCCAAGCCAAATTTCAAGCTCTTATCTCTGAGGAGTCTGTTCAACCTTCGATTCACTTTCTTAAAGATGCTATTTGGTCTTTGAAAACTGCCCCAAAGATAAAAAAATGTTCCTGTGGAAGGCATTTTCTAATGCTCTACCAACCTCAGATAATCTTTGGAACAAAGGAATGAAAGTAGATTTGTGCTGCCAAGCCTGTGGCTTTCAAACTGAATCAGTGAACCATCTTTTCTTCACTTGTCCAGTGGCTAGGCTGAACTGGGCCATCTCAAACTGTCCATATCCAGAAGGAGGTTATAATACATCCTCAATCTCTTGTAACATGGCATATGTTCTTCAGATAATGTAGGACTGTAACATTCCAGCATATGTTTCACAAGGTCTTCCTTGGCTTCTCTGGGGTTTGTGGAAAAACAGGAACACGCTAGTAATAGAAGGGAAATCCTTTTGATCAGGAACTCTCGGTTAGAAAATGGTTCATTGATACAGAAGCTTGGAAATTAGCTAATGATCCAGAGGAAGCTGAGCCCTCTCCTCCCTCTCCTCCATTTCATGTTTCCTCTATCTCAGCTCCAAGATGGCAATCTCCAAAACCTCCTTGGCTAAAATGTAATGTTGGAGTGGATTGGTCAAAGGACTTGAACTATGCAGGGGGTTCTTGGATTTTAAGGAATGGTTTGGGCAAGGTACTACTTCATGCTAGGATGTCTTTTATGCGAGTGCAGAAAATTTCAGATGCTCACTTCGCAGTTTTGGGCTGGGTAATGCAGAGTTTAAAAGAGTTGAAGGTGCTGAAAGTGGTTTTAGCATTTGAGAATGCTCTCATGTTCAAAGTTTTGTCTTCTCCCCTCCAGTGGCCATCCTTTGCACATTATTCATCTCATTTGCTTGATATCTCAAATAGCTTTGGTTTAAGGTTTGTTTCCATTGATTCAAGACACCTAAATAGACCGGCTTATCTTATAGCAAAGAGTGTTATCAAAGAAGGTAGGCTCGCATCCTATTTAGCTATTGATGGTCCTTCATGGTTAAAACCTCTCATTCAACTTGAAGGTGATCATCTTTAAAGTTTGGCATGTGTTTTGTAAACTAGAAAGTTGATATTTTTTGGTATGTAATTTTTGTACCTAAACTCTTGGTTCTCTGTTTAATGAAGGGAGAAAATATTTATATATTTGGTGAAATCAAAACTATTATTAATAAAATGTATCTTTTTCCGACAAATGTATCTTTCCAACGTCAACAAGTAAGTTTTCTCAGTTTATAAAAAATTGATATACCGACAAAAATCATATTTAAAAAACTTGTCAATTGTAACATCACAATCAATGTTACATGGTGACCCAAAAAAACAATGTTACATATTGTCAAATTTAATTTTATATTACATACTGTTGTTATTGATTGTTAATAAAACTTAAAAAAAATTCCATTAATTCCAAAACATGTCTTATAAATAAAAAAATAAAAATATTATGTTCATAATATTAGAGTGGTTAATAAGTTTGTTAATAGTTGGTTATTCGGTAAATACATTTACTTACTATATATAATTTTGTAACTATAGAGTTTATGGTTAGTGGAGTATTTTTCATTCATCTCTTTCTTTCTTCTTCTTTACTTGAGCTATTATCAAGATGGGATATGGTATCAAAGCAAAATCTTTTTTCCTTCTTCTGCATTTCTTCTTGCTTTCGAGCTCTTATAAACTTGATTTTAGTTCCAACTACTTCGATTCAAGTCCATTCAGCTTTGATTTCCCGCATTGTGTTTGCGATTTTAATCTGATTCTTCATGAGCGCCTCTTTCTATTAAATTTCTTTTTCGATTCTTGCAATAGTTCTTTCGCATATGAGTGATACGATTCAATAAATTTTTTTTCCTAGTGATATTCACTCCATATGTTTCTCATTTTTAACTCGCCATGTCGACTGATTTAACTCTTCAGCCGCCGCATTCCACCTCCAATCGTCTATCTACGGATCTTTATGAGAATCCGTTCTATTTTCACATCAATGACCACGCCGGATTAGTTCTTGTCTACGATCATCTTTAAAATGGTGATGATTCTCAATCTTGGAAAAGGTCAGATCGGTTAGCATTGAATGTGCGAAACAAATTAGGATTCGTTAATGGATCTATAAGAAAACCATTGGATGATGATGTTAATATTGGTTCTTGGTCTCGCTGCAATGATATGATATCTACCTGACTTCTTAATTTTGTTGCTAAGAATATTAGTGCTAGTTTGTTGTATATGAACACTGTTGAAGCCATCTGGAACAGTTTAATGAATCGTTTTCGTCAAGATGATCTTGTTAGGATCTTTGAAATAGAACAAAAATTGTGTATTGTGAGTCAGGGTTCACGTGATGTGAGCACATGTTACACTGACTTAGTCACTTTTTCGGAAATTTATAACAATTTTGCAGAACTACTAGTATGCACCTGTGGAAAATATGAGTGTGTTGTTGCTACAAATTGGAAACAAATGATGGATAGAAGCAGAATTATGAAGTTCTTTATGGGGTTCAATGATGCATATAAGTCTACAAAGAGACAAGTTCTCAAATTAAAGTCTTTTCCTACAATTGAAGAGGTTTTCAATATGGTTTGTCAAGATGAACGACAACGTGTTTTAAAGACAATATCCAATGTGGAGACTGCAGTTTTTCATGCCACTGCACCAGTTCAATCTTCTGATGTGAATCATGTAGCTGCTACACTAATTACAAGCCAAAACTAAAACCAGTTTGTACATACTTTGGTTTGACAGGTCATATTGTCATAAAGTGCTACAAATTGCATGGTTATCCACATGGTTATCAAGTCCAATTCAGCAACACAAAGGACATCTACTCATCATCAAAATAAGAGATACACAAACAATCCATCACATGTTGTGTCAAATGAGGTTTCTATAACAAATGTTATTGATGAAGGACATAAAACACTCGGTTCAGAAACATTAGATCTTAGTTGTTTCTCGCGTGAACAAGTTCAATTGTTGTTATCTCAACTCAATTATGTTCAAGATAATCAGTCACCGACAACTACAACCTCAACTATAAATGAGCATGGTGTTATGGCTTGTCAAGCTAGTCCATGTACTGTTTTATTTCCATATCTCAAACTAGGATAGAAAAATAAAACACATATGAACACCATTGCCTTTCTACACTTTCTACAATGTTGGCTGATGATGTTTGGATAGTGGACAGTGGGCCAACTGGACATGTTGTTTCTAATATGTCTTGGTTTACATATGTCAAACAAGTACATGGATTATCATAAACTCTTCTTAATGGTGTTAAAATTCCAATAATGCATATAGGATATGTGCATCTAGCTAATAATTTGATATTAACTGATGTCCTGCATATATCCTCTTTTCAATTTAACATGATAAGTGTTAGTTCATTGCTTCAAAATAATATGTGCTCAGTTCATTTCTTCTCTGATTGTTGCATTTTTCAGGAGCTTACTCATGGCTTGATGATCGGAAGGTGTAATCTAAGGCATAATCTCTATGTTTTCACATCTAAATATTTCCAATCATCAGTTACTGGAAAATCTTCTCAGTTCTGTGCTTCTGTGACTCTAGACTCTAGACTCTAGACTCTACTCTCTGGCATAATCATTTATGACATCTTTCTCCTGCCATTTTAAAAATTTTGTCTACTAATTTACATATAGCTAATATTTCTTCTATAGCTAAATCACGTTTTTTGTTTCTCCACAAGCTAAACAAAAACGATTACCATATATTTCTAATAATAAAATGGCATATTGTGCTTTTGATTTGGTTCACTTAAATGTTTGGGGACCATTTTCTCATGAAACCTTAGAAGGACACAGATATTTCCTAACTAATTGTTGATGAATGCACTAGGGTAACATGGATATATATATGCTAAAAACTAAAAGTTCAGTTCAAACTATTTACCCAGCCTTTGTTAAAATGGTGGGAAACACAATTTGGTAGAACTATTAAGGCTCTTAGGTCAGATAATGCACCAGAACTGGTATTCACAAATTTTGTTCAATCTAAAGGCATGATTCACTATTTTATTGTGTTGATACTCCTCAAAAAAATTCAGTAGTTGAAAGAAAGCATCAACATCTATTGAATGTAGCAGGAGCTTTATATTTTCAATCAAATGTTCCATTATGTTTTTGGGGAGAGTGTGTTAAGATTGTTGTGTATTTGATTAACAAAACACCTTCTCCATTGTTAAAACATGTTTCACCATTGTTTAATACGAAACCACAATATTCTAATTTGCGAGTTTTTGGTTGTCTTTGTTATGTGTCAACTTTTCCTAAGAACATAACAAAATTTTCATATAGAGCCACACCTTCAGTTTTTCTTGGATATCAATTTGGTTATAAGGGATACAAATTTCTTTATTTGGATACAAATGTTCTCTCTCTTACTCGTAATCTTGTTTTCCATGGAAACTGAGTTTCCATTTCATACATCACATAAAGTTTCTGTACCATCTGATTTTTTTCTAGTTTCCATTTTACCAATGTCTGCTCCAGATATTACTTCACATAATCATTATGTTTTTGACTCAGTAGATTCGATTGCATACACAGATAATGGTATTGCATCTCATATAGAATTTAGTCATGTTCCTAATATAAATGTTAGTTCTAGTAATCATACATATATAAGTCTTGTTTCTCATCATAATAATGTTAGTCCTAGTAATCATAATAATGCATCATCTAACATCATTAGTGAATCTTCACTTGATAATTCTTCTTCTAGTACAACTTCTTTAGCTGATACACACAGACCTAGAAGACAATCCAAAGCCCCATCGTATCTCTCTGAGTATCAATGCTACTTGACAACTTAGCAATTACCTACATCACCTACTACTTCAACACCTTATCCTCTTTCATCAGTGCTGTCTTATGATGCTTTGTCACCATCTTACAAGAAATACATCATTGCCATTAGCACTGAAAAAGAACCACGCACGTTTGCACAAGTTGTAAGATCATCTCGCTGAATTTAAGGTATGAATGAAGAGATGGCTTCTCTTGAGCAGAATAACATATTCACTATTGTTTCACGGCCACAGGGAAAGAATATTGTGGGTTGTTAGTGGGTTTACAAACTGAAATATAATCAATATGGTACCATTGATAGATATAAAGTCAGGTTTGTTGCTCAAGGCTTTACTCAACAAGAGGGTGTGGACTATATAGACACTTTTTCTCATGTTGCTAAATTGGGTACATTAAAACGAAATTTGGGACTTGCAGCTAAACTGGATTGGACACTCACACAAATGGATGTGTCAAATTTCTTTCTCCATGGTAATCTAGATGAAGTGATATACATGGCTTTACCTTTAGGCTACACACCATATCCTGGAGTTGTTCTACCTGCTAATCTAGTTTGCAAGCTCAACAAAACCCTTTATGGATAAAAACAAGCTTCAAAACAGTAGTATCAATGTTTTTTTTTATCTATTTTGCTAGCTAATGGATTTCAACAGTCTCCAAATGAACATACACTCTTTGTTAAGAAGACAGGTTCATCTTTTGTTGTCTTATTGGTTTATGTAGATGATATTTTGATAGAAAGTGACAATGATGATACAGTCAAGAATCTGAAACATGTACTAAATCAATTTTTTAAAGTCAAAAATCTAGGCCCTTTGAAGTAGTTCCTTGGTCTAGAAATTACTAGATCTTCCAAGGCTATTTCTCTTTGTCAGAGAAAATATGCATTAGATTTGATTGCAAATGTTGGTCTTCTTGCAAAAAACCATGTACTGTCCCTATGGATCCTACAGTTAATCTCAACATTGATATGGGAGAGTCTTTGGAAAATGCAACTCCATATCGTGAATTGATAGGAAAACTTTTGTA
This sequence comes from Iberis pinnata, assembly GCA_900406425.1. Lineage (NCBI taxonomy): Eukaryota > Viridiplantae > Streptophyta > Magnoliopsida > Brassicales > Brassicaceae > Iberis > Iberis pinnata. The sequence goes on from OVBE01000208.1 coordinate 32,939, forward strand.
CTTGAAAATAACAAGACCTGACATTATTTATGTTGTGCATAAGCTTAGTTAGTTTCTCTCTAAACCCACTGATGTTCACATGGTTGCAGCTCAAAGGATAGTTAGATATATAAAGTCAAATCCGGGACGGGGCCTCTGCTATTCAGCTGACACAGATTGGGCATCTTGTTTAGACATTCGTAGATCAGTTTCTCGATATTGTGTGTACTTGGGAACATCAATGATCTCTTGGAAATCAGCAAGATAGAGGATTGTAAGCAGGAGTAGTGTAGAAGTTGAGTATTGGGCACTAGCAGATGCAACTTGTGAGTTGATTTGGATCAATAAATTGATCTGCACATTACACCAACAGAACCAGCAAAGCTCTGTTGTGACAACAAAGCAGCATTGCACATAGCCTCAAATCTGATTTTCTATGAGAGGACAAAACATGTGGAGGTTGATTGTCACAAGGTGAGGGATCAACTTAAGAGTTGATTTCCTAACACCTTTCATTTTGATACCCGAAATCAACATGTTGACATTTTCACTAAACCATTACCTTCCTCATCTTTTCATCATATACTCTCAAAGATGTCTATTTCAAGCCTTTATCTTTCTTTCAAAGTTTCAAATTAAGGCTTGAGGAGGTGTATTAGAGTGGTTAATAAGTTTGTTAATAGTTGGTTATTCGGTTAAATACATTTACTTACTATATATACTTTTATAACTACACAGTTTACGATTAATGGAGTATTTTTCATTCATCTCTTTCTTCTTCTTTACTCGAGCTATTATTAAACTGTGATACATAATCTTATAAATGAAATATATATATAAAAAAGAAAATGATGAAATGAATAAAGTGGAAACGTTTATAATCATTGCCAAACACTTCTAGTCTAGTGGTGATATTGGTCCTACTAAATGTCTTAGACATCCAAATTCAATTCTCCTAAAGTGGAGGTTTAGATGACAAAAAAAAAAATAATAATAATAATCATTATCCTAAAAATCTGTATAGAAAGGAAAAAAGCATATGCTTTAAATTGAAACACAATTTAAATGTTGTTTCCATAAAAGTGGATATTACAAAAATTTCACGTAAAACAGTAATCATCGAGTACTTGCTGAAGAAAAGAGAGTAACTAAAAACAATATCACATCGGGCTGAATCAAAAGTGTAGTAATAAGAATAATAAGGCCACCTGGAAAAACAGAGAGTGATACCTCGGCGATGTGATAATGGCCAACGATTCTTGTGGTGATGTCGTTATTTTATTACAAAAATATATTTTTTTAAAAAAGCCGAAATTGGATTTTTCTTTTTCAGAAAAAGTCAAAAACCTTTTTGTTTTCTCATGAGGAAATTAAAAGAGTATTGGGAAGTGTCCAGTACGGGGTTTTATTCAGATGCTACTTGAATCCCTACCAAAGATGAAACGCCTCATCCAATCAGAAATCACCAGCACTCTCGTACGCCAACTCACTTGCTTACTTGCGTACACTGAATACCACAGCCATTGACTGCTGTGTCCTATTGATACCCAATCTCCTGGAAGTTGTGCTGCTGTTTGTTCCCCTCCCAGTGGTGCAAATTGCCCCAAATGCCTATACCTGAATGGCTTGAATCTGTGACGTCCTTCTCCTCTCATCCTTATCGGTCCTTCTGGATTCTTTTCACATTCGTCCATCCGATCAAAGCATTTCGCTAAGTATGTGCCTTGCTGCGCAGCAACCTTCCAATATATATATTATTATTATGTACAATCCGTTAGTTGGTCATTTCATCCCAAGTGTGTATGTATGTGATTTAATTACTTACCTGTGCTGTAGCTGGAAGAAACTTCACTTGTGAGTCAACCTGAGAAAGAGCAGATTTGAATTCTTCTATCTTCAGTTCCACGTTCTTCTTTGATCCCTCATCAGCTTCAGCTTCTTTCAGAAGATCTGCAATTCCACGCATTCGTTTACTCTTCAAGTAAAGCTCCACTTGAGGGTATCTAACACAAATGTCATCCATTGCTTCTTGAAACTCTTTCAGGGTAAGTGTCCCTGACTTGTCTTTGTCTGCTTTGCTGAATATCGCAGATACATCCTCCTGCAATACCAAACCATTAATATATATTTGTGTTTATTATCCCAACAAAAAACATTAGTCCATAAAGCTTCAGTTACCATGACTTTGCGCTGGTTAATTGTTGCGCAATCACCTAGTGCATATATATTATCACATCCTTCAACGCGAAGCCACTCATCAGTTGCAAGAGCGCGTCTATTACCCTACAATTACCAAAAGGAAATTTCTTTTAAGCTTGTTGATGGAAACTTTGTTCACTAGGAAATTTTGAACTTTGTTTGCTTTACCTGACCGATTTGTTTCATAAAATCTTTGATTACAGGGCGAGTTCCAATACCAGTTGACCAGACAATCATTCCATAAGGAATTGTAGAAACCTCTCCTGCTTTGGTTTTAGCAGATATATCCTTCTCATTCACTTTTGTAACCATCGACCCAAGTTTCACATCAATTCCATCTCTGCCAAACTTTTCTTCAGCAAACTCGGTGATTCTCTTGTCAAACCTGCCTCCCTCCCATGAATCATTTACAAGATTTTCATGGAAACATGAAACTTAAAGATAAGAGGTAAGAAATACTTACATGGTCAATATGTGATCTGCGGCCTCCAGAAGCGTAATTTGCACTGAACCCTTGGTTCTAGGATAGAGGTTGACTAGATCCTCTGTAACAAAATCATGAAGCTCAGCGGCAAATTCAACACCTGTTGGTCCACCACCAACAACCACAAAATGCAGGATTCTCTTTCTCTCTTCATCGCTTAGGTCTGGTAGACTTGCCTTCTCAAAAGAATCAATTACAGTTTTACGGATTCCCTGAGCATCTTCAACCTCCTACAAGCAGATATTTAACATCAGCTAAAAGATCAGTCAATATATATATATATATACTTTCATATGAATTTGAGCTGTAATCTATCATTGCGAACAAGACCGCATAGTTACCACGTGCTGCAAGCAAATGAATTAAGAGCCAAGGAAACTCACTTTCAGAAAATGACAGTTCTCTTCCACTCCGGGAATATTAAAGGTGTTAGACTGAGCTCCAGTAGCAATTACAAGGTAGTCATAGTCAACAGAGAATTCTTTCTTGCCATTCGAGCTAAGGCCTTGTTTGGATCGGCAATAAACTTTCTTGCTTGCTGGATCAATTTTAAAACATTCTGCCTCAAGGTAAGATGTATCAACATTTTTCTGCTTGCCAAGAAACGAAAATAAGCGTGCAATGCATTAGCAAATTTTCAACAAGAGTAAATATAACACTTTGCATATATAAGAAGCATCATACAAATGGTCTAATACATGCCTATAACCGACACTCATGCGGGTAAATCAACAAATTACCAGTATACCAGATGTTTACATATTGATATAGCAAATGCAAGTCCGGCTACTGAATATGTTTCAGATAAAGTTAATGAAGTACTGTAGCTAGCAGAATAGGGAAAATGAGACAAAATTTCCATTTAGACAGCCATTACGTACAGCACAATTACCTTTCTTCCAATGTTTCGAATTGGCTCAACAACACTGCGAGCTTCAACAGTTCCACAAGTAACGCTAGGCAGCAAGGGAGTGAAGGCAAAGTAGTTTCGTGGCGAGATAACCTGAACCTCGTATGAAGAATTATTCAAGTTCTTCAAGAAACTAGTTCCAGCCCATCCAGTTCCGAGAAGCACTACCTTCTTCTTCCTGGTTCCAGTTTCAACGATAGTACCACCGTTTGCCCCATAGGATGCATTTGCCTCAGAATAGGCTATAAGTCCACCTCCACTATAACAATGTGCAATATATATATCATCAGTTAACTCTAATCTGAATGAACTCTTTAATTTATTGACAGAGATCACAGAGAAACCGAGAAAAAATCACATAAGAACAATCAGATCTGGAAAATTCCAATATCTTTAAACGTGTCAATAACTTCCGAAAATTCACACGATAAACAATATTTGATGTTTCGATAGGGAGAACATCCTGGACAAAAAAGCACTGTAGCATAACGGCATATCGAGATTTGCTAATACAGAGTATAATTTGGGAGATGACTTCATTATATCAGATTTGCTATGAATATTAAACGCAAAATTCCGGGAACATAGAGGACGAAAATAAAAAATTGTGAGATTCAGAATGCAGAAAAAAAGCAAGAGTTGAGTGAATAATACAACATGGAGAATCTGTTTATATTTTATATTGTGGAGAATAAGCATATGTACTATATCGTCTCTTCAAACGAAAGCTAAAACGAATCTAGAAATAAATAAAAAAAGTAATAATCAATCGAACAAGGCGCAAAACGCAAGAGGATCATACGTTCTAAACAGTGAAATCCAATGGTTCTACATAGAAACAAGAACATATAAAAAAAAGGAAGCGTCGAAAATCACCTAATCGTGGAGACGACGATGATCCTGGAGAGAGAAGGATAGTCTTGGAAAGCTTTAGAGAATCTATCGAAGAAACTGAAAGTCCTCATTGTCACTAGTTCGATTCAATCTCTGAGGAGAAGATCTGTTTGAGAGAAAGTAAATCGGTAACGCCAAGAATCGTGGAGAATTGAAGGAGAAATATAGTTTTAGAGAGCGTTTAAAAGAGAGATCTAGAGGCCAGACGGATGTGACGGTGGAGAAGTAGAATTTGGCGAACGTTTGGTTAAACACGTGGCACTCGTGGAAAAGTCGAGTCGAAAATTTTAAAAATATATATTTATGTAAAATGCGAACCCAACAAGGAAAGTTGGGATGGGAGGAGAATATTATAACTTTTTTTTGTTAAAAGAGAATATTATAATTATTTGTAAGATTTGAAAAACATTTTCCATGCATGAGTTTATGAAATTTAGAAGAAAGAAAATTTATTGTTGTTATATATAAAAATATCATGGTTCTTTTTATAAAAATGATTAATTTGGTTTCCATAGAAGAAAAGAATAAAATTAGTAATATGATTTTGTTTGATTTTTTTCCATCTATATTTTTAATATAAAAATGGGATTTATCTTTTTATTGTATAATTTATAATAATCACTACTTAAATATTTTTAATAAAATTAATTAGTTGGCATATTTTCCACACATAGCTTAGCTTGCACATATTATCTAGTTATTTATACATTATAAATGGTTTTGTGACAAAGAAAAGGCATTATAAATGGAAAAAGAATAAAAACATATAAGAGTATTTTAAATAAAATTTTCTAAAATACTACAAAATTAGATACGTTCGAAAAATATTACACACTTCTAAATTACTCCAAAAATACTACAAATTTAAAAAGTCTTGAAACTTCAAATTTAAATCCTAAACTCCCAAAACCAAACCTCATTTTCTTTTAAATTAAACCCTAAATTTTATTTAATAAAATCAAACTCAAACATTTAAATTCTAAACTCTTAAAACTTAATTTTAAATTTGTGGTATTGTAAAACAAAAAAATTTTGATGGTACATTTGAAAAAAAATAGGAGTGCGAGATATTTTTGGAATATGAACTTTTTGTGGTATTTCATAGGATTCTTCTAGTTAGAGTGGATGCTTGAAATAATATTTTTAAAAATCATTATATTTTTAATTTTTAGATATATTATTGTTTGTAAATTTCATTCCAAGCATCCTGCTCCGATACAAAAAAAAAAAAAAAATTTGTCTCCTCACAGAGACACAAATATCATGTCGCTCTTCGCTTGGAATACTCGAGGTTTTAACCAGCCTCGAAAGTACAACATTGTTCAGCAATGTCTTCTTTCTACTAATCTTCAATTTGGTTGTGTTCTTGAAACTCGAGTTCAAGTTGATAATTTTTCTCGGATTTTGTAAGCTGCTCTTTCAGGATAACATGTTGTTCATAATTACAATGTTCATCGCTTAGGATGTATATGAGTTCATAGGAGGGAGGGTATTATAGTCACTCCTCTCCTCATCACATCTCAACTTATTACTACCATGGTTACTTTAGATATTGGTGTTATTGCTTTGTCTTGTGTTTATGCCTCAACTTTCAGGTGGATCGAATCCAGTTATGGTCAAATATGCAGGATAATCGTCGAGTATGTGGTTCAAATGCAATTCCTTGGATAATCTTCAGTGATTTCAATGAGATAGTGGCTCATTCAGAGAATTCAAACACCACACGGGGTTCTCGTCAAATGGACATGCTTCAGTTTCAGGATTTTGTTGCTAGGTGTGATCTCACATACCTCGTCTACGTCGGTCTGCGTTTTATATGGTGGAATCATTGATCTCATGATCCCATAAGAAAAAAGTTGGACCGTGCTTTCATAATAATGCATGGTCCTCCTTTTTTCCTAGCTCATATATCGTCTTTGAGGCCAATGACATCTCAGACCATCCCCGGAGCATCGTCCATCTCACAACTCCTACTTCACATGTATGTAAACCTTTCAAGTTCAATAATTACATTATTGATCACCCTTATATTTGCAAGTTGTTGATCATCATTAGATTTATACTCCTCCACTCTTCCCCTTAAGGTGGGCTTTGCGTTTCTTGCATAACAAGCTTAAGGAGCTAGAAAATCAACTTGGGTATCTTAATTGTACAGTTAATGGAGACCTTCCCAACCGCACTCGCGAAGCATATGTTCATCTTTTCCAATGTTAAGAGCACGTCTTTCTCAACCAAAAATGCTACTACTATCGCACCAGAAAACGCAGCAGCTCGGCAATAGAACAATCTAGCTCGTGCGGAACAAAAAATTTTCCCACAACGTTCGCGGTTTACATGGTTACTTTCATTGAGGAAGTCTCATAATTCGATTAAGAGGTTAAATTTAAGTACGGGTGAAGTAGTTTCCAATCTCCCATCCATGAAGATTGTTGCGGTGAATCATTTCAAGGCTTTTCTTCAGGATTAGCCTAAGATTGTTCCTTTAATGTCTCACGTCCTCTCTGATCTTCAAACATATTGTTGTCCCGATGAAGCAGCAAATTTGTTATGTCGTCCTATGCTTGAAAGTGAGATTAAGGCTACTCTTTTTGCAATGTCGTCAAACAAAGCTCCTGATACTGATGGTTACACAACGAAGTTCTTCAAATCTTCTTAGTCTATTATTGGGACTGACTTCACTGTTGCTATACAAACATTCTTTATTTATGGTTTTCTTCCTCGTGGAGTGAACTCAACATCGGTATCCCTTATTCCTAAAAGGTCTAATCCACAATCTATTACAGATTATAGGCCTATTTCTTGATGTAATATCATTTACAAGGCCATCTCCAAGATTCTTGCTAACCACTTGAAAACTCTTCTTATGGATTCCATAGTGTCTAATCAGAGTGCTTTTGTCAAAGATCGTCTGCTTATAGAGAAAGTCATATTTGCCACTGAGATAGTCAAATACTACCATAAAGCTTCCATTTCATTCTGTTGTACTTTAATAATTGGATATTTCAAAGGCATTTATTACAATTAAATGAGGTTTTATTGTTTTGGATTTCTCCTGGACCAATTTATACATTGGATTCACCTTTGTATCTCCACCACCATGTTTTCCATCTCGGTTAATGGTGAACCAACGAGATGTTTTTTGAGGTAAGAGGCATTCGACAGGATTGTGATCTTCCTCCTTATCTTTATGTTATTGTTAACTACTATCTTAGGTGTTGCGAGCTTACTCTCACCCATCTTTTTTTCGCTGGTGTTATTCTGGTATTCTCTGATGGCAACTCTCGATCTTTAACGGGTATTTACAAGTCATGGATGTCTTCGATAAAGCCTTTGGTATGCATGTCAATATCAACAAATCCTCTATATTCCTCACGGTTGATTTTCACTCTGATCTTCTCCTCACTACTGAACGTTTGGGTTTCAATCATCTGCCGGTTTGTTATCTTGGTATTTCGTTAACTACAAAGAAGCTTTCTCGCCATGACTATTCTCTGTTACTTGATTGTCTTCGAACTCATATGACCTCTTGGGTCATAAAATTCCTTTCATAAGTCGGTCGTCTGCAATTAATCTGATCAATGATAGCACAATTAACTTTTGTTAGTTCGCCTTCCCAAGAGTTGTCTTCGAGAAATCACTAGTCTTTGCAGTAATTTCCTATGGTCAGGATCCCCAACAAATAGTCACATGACTAAGCTCGCGTGGACAGAGGTTTGTAAACCAAAGCATGTTGTTGGTTTAGGTCTTCGTAGGTTAGAGGATACATCTATGGTCTTCACATTGGCTATTCTTTGGCGGTTGTTATCTGACCCCAAGTCTCTTTGGATTCTTGGATAAAATATTATCTTATTTATGGCTCGACCTTTTGGGATGTTACGTCTATGGCTAGCGGATCCTGGATGTCGAGGAAGATTTTACAAACTCAACCTCTTACTTAACAATATATTTGAATTGCTATTGGTGATGGTCATCAAACGTCTTTTTGATTTGAAGATCGGTCTTCTCTTGGACCGCTCATTGCTTTAATTGGAGACTCCAGCACTCGGGAATTCGGAATACCTCGCCATGCTTGTGTTGCAGATGCAGTTACAGATCATACTTGGCGCCTTCGACGTCCACATACTCATGCTTTACGACAACTTCACAATCTCATCACTACGAAGAAACTTTCGAATCCCATCACTGGACCAGATACTCCTATTTGGAAGCATGCAAATGCGATTTACAAGTCGTGTTTCTCTTCATCTCATACATGGAACCAGCTAAGTCCAACGCTCCCTAAACAATCGTGGTTTTCAAGTATTTTTTTCTTCAATCAATTCCCTGTTACGCCTTTATTTTTTAGCTTGCTGTTGTTGACAGATTATAGACAGGTAGAAGAATGCGGAGCTGGGGCATTCACCAACCATGTACTCTATATGGTGAGCCGGAAAAGTCATGGGATCACCTCTTCTTCGCATGCCCCTACACCTATACGGTTTGGTCCGACTTAGTCGCTTTGATTCTTCGTCAATGCCTCACGCCTAGTTGGAGTAGCACACTCAGATCACTTCGTCATAGCTTACACTCCACACTTAATCATGTCCTTCTAAAGGTGTATTTCCAAGCAACTATCTACCATGTTTTGACGGGAGTGCAATGGTCGTCGTCATGGCAATGACTAGATTTCCTCCTCTAATCTTAGGTCTTGGATTGCCCGATGCATCACATATCGCATCCCTAGTCTTTGTTACGGTCCTACATCACCTCTTCATCGCCTGCAGCATTGATGGCTCAATATTCAAGGCTGCTAATCCCCAAGTCTTCCTTTTTGTCTCTTACCTATGTTTACGACTTATGTTTTTGGTGGTGTTCAATGGGTTGTACTATTTTTCCTGATGCTAATTTTGTCTCATTGGAATTTTTAGTATCAGATTTTAACGAGACACCATTGAATACACAAAACACTTCAAAGAACCACTGCTTTGCTTTGATTTTTTCCTGCTACATTTGTTGGTTCCCCATATATATATATAACTTTTTAATCAATAAATTTAAGATTTTATTAAAAAAATAATAAATCATATATTTCTAAAAATTTATCAAGCCATTCAAAATATAAAAACAAAATTTTATGGAGGTTTATAAAATAGTTTATAAAATTTTTAAGACTTAAATGGTTGACTACTTGAAAAATTAAATAGTAATTGATATACAAATTAATATAAAAGAAATGACATTGTACTAAATTTTCACAATACTTTTCAAACTAACTTGTTGGCCAAGCCAGATCCTCTGTGAATCTGAGCATGTTGTTGTTTGTATCTGTCTGCAACTTTTTGTTTCTATCGACAACTTACTATTATAAAAAATAACAATAAATTAATAATAAAAGCAGTAGTTATTAGTCAACATTCAACAGCCAGTTTATAGGTTTAAAATGAAAAGTTAGATAGTAGACAAATGGAATAATATTCAGAATATTACCTCCATAGTCCACTAAAGTCTTTTACGAAAACAATAAAAAAGTCTACTAAAGTCCATAATTCTTTAAAGTTTTTGTTAGATGAGAAAGGTGTAGAACATGCTTCTCATCGTAAAAAAGTTGAGATCCTGTAGCTTATTTGAACGATCTATACAAATCGAGTCAGTCATGTGTGAGTTATTGCTGGTCTAGGTTAACAGCCACCAATAAGCCCATCAAGAATCTAGTCTACAGTTATAACCCGACAATCCGTGAACAACCAGATGGATACCATCCGGCATAAAACGCGCGGACCCAAAAGCACTATTCACATTAGATCCTTTCCGAACGATACAAATGCTTACTATAAATAGACACTCCACTCAACCAAGAAAAGAGAGACAAATCCGGGACAGAATAGTAGATAATGATATCGACAACCTGAACACAAGCAAGATACCTCGGCGATCCACATCGACAACCTGAACAAACTAAGCAAGAGACCTCGTCGATAGACATGGACGAGTTGAACACAACAAGTAAGACGCCTCGTCGACAATCATAGACGAGTTGAACACACAACAAGCAAGATGCCTCGTCGACAATCATAGACGACATGTCGCACGAAGCAAGGCATATCGACTATTTTACAGACGAAGCATACAATCCAAGTGAGATACCTCGACCGTCTTGTAGACAATGCGAACAACCAAGCAAGATACATCAAACACCTCGTCGATGACGTAAACATATCAATCAACTTAAAAACCACTATAGTAGATGTCATCATTACTCATCAAAAGATCCACAAAATTAAGCTAATCAAACTATGGCAGGGCTTGTTCAACATTTAGCATCATTTGTGCGGATAGGGGTTTAATACCTTTGAGAGATACCAACGATGGACATGGTAGACAATAACCAACCTATTGCAGAAGAAGTCGAACCCAATATCGAAGGGATACGAGTGGAAGAGCCGCCTTCAGGAATAGAACATCGGAAAGAGACGCATGCAAATCGATAGGAGGCGCAAGGCAATCAACAAGCCGAGACTAATGAATAATCCTACAGAGACTGAACAACCAACCTAAGGAAACAAGTGAATTTCACACCAGGTTCGATACAGCGGTGGCCGCAGGGAAAGAAAACTGAATCTCAAGACAGTCAACAAAAATATTTTTTGCACATCGAACATCCCGCCACCCTCGACACTCCCGCTGATTGCGACAGACTCAGATAGACAAACAACGCAACTTATATCGAACACACCAACCAGCACCGACGAGATAATAATCCTTAAATTAAAGCACAACTCCGAGAGATGAGTTCACAGGTCCACAAGGATGTAAGCTTAGCGCCTGAGATAGAGAGTGTTGTAAAAGAAACACATCGTACCCCTTTCATAAGACGAATCACTAAAACTCAAGTCAATCATACCACCAAAATCAAACTTCTAGGATTCGAAGGAACCAATAACCCAGGTCAGTGCATGACAGTGTTCACGATTGCGATGGGACGATCGCGGCTTACCTCGACTAAAAAAGAGCTGGTTACTGCCAAATTTTTGTGGAGAACCTTGGCGGAGCCGTCCTCGCGTGGTTCTCACAGCTCACATCAGGAAGCATAAACAACTTCCAACAATTATCCACCGCCTTCGTAAAACATTATTCAATGTTCATCGAAAAAGGCATCTACTGTAGACTTATGGACGTGAGTCCAAGGAAGCTGAGAGTCGATGAGGGACTTTGTCAAGAGATACAAGAAGATCGTATCCCGCATCGTCATTCTTGACAAAACAACCATCATAGCCTTGAGAAATTCTCTGTGGTACGAATCCAGCATTTGTGAGGAACTAGTGCTCAACTAACCACAAACTCTAGAAAACGCCCTCCACCGATCTAACTTATTCATAGAAGCCTAGGAAGAAAAGGAAATGATGTCAAAGCTGCACAGAAAAGAATGATCGAACCAAAAGGACAAAAACGAATATCAAGAGCCCCGCCAGAACTACAACAAAGAGTAGGATAGGAGAAAAACATTGGTCCACTATACCATGGGGGAAAGAGCTCAAGGACAAGATAATCATGGAAAAGAGACAATGACCAAAGGGTTTTCCGTTATTTTCATGTCCGAGTCGGGCATAGCATAACCGAGTGCAAGCACCTAAAAAGCATAGCCCAAAAACAATACGACAGTCGGGCAAACAAATCGGAGTGGCGATGACCAGATGTGAGACATGGGCAAGACTACATGAATCAACAAACACCCCGCTACAGCCGCGATAACAGAACAAATAATCAAAGAAAGGAAGTTGAAGCTGACATAGAGCCGCCAAAAACAGATAGAGAGGAGGAAATGGATGGAGAAGCCCAACCTATCTTGAGGCGACGCATAAACATTATCATGGGAGGACTAACTACAGAGTAATCAAAAACTCGGAGCGAAGGGTGGTCATGACATAAGCTAACGGACTCATCATATTATTTATGAAGAACGCATCCACTTTCGCATGGGACATCGAGGACATGGGGGAATCGATATGCTAATCATGTGCAACAAACACAACATAGACCCAACCATCAAACTTGTGAGATCAAAAACACCAAAAGCTAGTTCAAGAACGCTGCCAAGCCGTGAACGACGGGGTAGAAAAAATCCTAAGGACGGGGTGTGCGTAATTGGAGGGTGTGCGTCAATTTCACCTATTTGAAATAAAGCCTTCCCAAAAGAAAGATTTCCACTCCAAAACATAGACAACCTAGTGGAGGCTACCGCGGGCAATGAACTTCTCTCATTTATGAGTGCGTTCTAAAAATAAAACCAGATAATGATGCATCTAGGCGACCAGGAAAAGATGACTTCATCACATACCGTGAAACATACTACTACAGGGTCATGCCCTTTGGATCAAAAACATCGGGGCAACTTACCAATGTTTGGTCAACAGACTGTTCTCCAAACAACCAGGTGTCATGATGGAAGTATATATCGACGATATGCTCGTAAAAACTGCCTTCAAAAAAGATCATGTCTCCCATTTTCCAACCTGCTTAAAATTCTGAACAATTACAGCATGAAGCTCAATCTAGCAAAATGCACCTTCGGGGTAAAATCGAGAGAGTTCCTCGGCTATATCGTGACTTAACGAGGCATCGAAGCAAATCAACAGCCATGGATCTACCATCCCCTAAGAATATGAAAGAAATACAAACATTGACCGGGGCATAGCCGCCTTGAAACGATTCGTATCCCTGTTAACAGAAAAATGCTTGTTGTTCTACCAACTCCTTAAGGAAATAAGAAGTTCTCATGTGATTACATATGCAAGGAAGCTTTCGCAAGACTAAAGTAATATATGTCGACGCCACCGCCCCCCATACTAGCAAAGCCCATCGACGAAGATCCATCTCCACCTCACTTTTTACCGGAGTCATCGTCTAGAAAAGATAGGGGTGAACATAAACCAATCTTCTACATCATAAGATGTTAGACGAGGCCAAGCTAAGATATCCCACACTAGAGAAACTCACGTACGTGGTAGTCGTCTCGGCTAGAAAGCTTAGGCCATATTTCCAATCGCACACAATCTCTGTTATGACAACCCAAATTAATCTGAAAGGATGGACATATGGGCTATTGAGCACAACGAATATAACATAGAAAACATATAAATGAGTGTGAAATCCTAGGTCTTGGTAGATTTTGTCGTCGAACTACCACCAGAAATGATATAATCTACGGACGCATCAACCACATGGGCCCTCTATATGGATGGTTCTTCATGATCACTAGGATCAAAGGTCGACATCCGATTAGAGTCATCAACATGGGAAGCAATCGAACAAGCAATCAAACTCAGGTTCATCACATCCAACAATAAGGCAGAGTATAAGGCCATCATCGCTGGCCTCTGTTTGGTGAGGAACATCAGAGCCAGGAGAGTGTGCGTGCACTATGATTCGCAACGCATGCGAACCAATTCAACAGGGATTAGAGAATGATGACCGTGCACCTGAGGCTAGTATAGACGATCTGCCAAGAATTCGAACACATAGAGATAATCAAAATCTCGAGGAACAAAACCCAATCGGCATACGCCTTGGTATAACTAACCTCGAAGGTAGACTAAGTTCTCAATGGGCCTCGGCATACGCCAAGATCGACGAAGACTCAATCGCCAACGTGGGAGGGTGTGGGAACCAAAATTTTCACTGTTGATTTCCGTTAGTTAAGGAAGTAAAAAAACCTTAACTTTCTCAGAGGTCCCAGATTTCTGCTAAGCCAAACGTATACGATATCATAATTAAAAAATAAACAATATAAGTACGAAACTGAATACGAATAAGTAAGTAAGAAAAGAGCGAAAGGGTTTCTTATTCTGAATATGCTATGAGCGTGTTATATTCATATGATATCCTTGTCCGCAAGAGTTGTTGCCGAGGATCCTAGTTCTAACAATGGAGACTGAAAGTAATAGAAAAAGAAAGAAGCTGAGTTCTCCCCTGGTGTAGATCTACTTATTGTTAATAGATCATAAACATAATTAAGTCACAACTTGCTAACAAAAACGGAAAAGTAACCTAAAGCCCTAAGTATTTCGGTGCGAAGAATGAAACGTCTCTGTGTTCTTCCTCCTCATCTTTCTTGTATGGTCTCCCAGGTTGGTCTGCTTTCATTTTCTGCCTCCGTTTCTTCCGTGGAAATCTTTTTTTTTTAATTTATTATCCCACGGAAATATTCATTTTTAGATTTTTTTTTTCCATTTCTTTACATCTTGCAGAACAAGTAACAACCATCATCGTACTCGGACCAAATTCTCGTCTGAAACCGTAGGCGGGCCATTATCAAGTTTTAGGCCTCTTTGGGCCGTTTTGCGGTTTAAATGATTTTTATGATTCCTATCGGAGAACCGGTATTTCGTATGATGATACAATACAAATTTTGAAAAATAGTAATTTCGATAGTATATGTGAGATTAATTTGGTGTCCAAGTTAACCGTTATCGTTTTATATGATTAATAAAAGGGAAAGCGTCTTTATGTGTGTTTTGGAGAACGATAAATTTAATCGCATAGTTAGGATAATCTTCGGTGTTTGGACTTACCATTATCATTTTATACAATTATATCTTATAGGAAAGGATTTTAAGATTCTTTCGCAAATCATAGGAAATAATCGTATGGATAAGATAACTTCAGTGTTCAAGTTGGCCGTAACAGTTTATACGATTAATCCAAAACTTATACGAAAGGAATGATTTTTACAGTTTTTATCGTTAAATTCTAGCGAAAACTGAAATGATATGAAATGAGAGATGGTTTATCCGAGGCAATACGAAGTGTGTCGTCCAACTCGCCAACAGGTGAGCTGAACATACGTGGTTCAACTCGCCAACGGGCGAGCTGAACGTGTGCCGTTCAGCTCGCCAATGGTCGAGCTGAACTCTGAGTGGTTCAGCTCGCCAATGGGCAAGCTGAACTTTGCATGGTTCAGCTCGCCCATTGGCAAGCTGAACGTATGCGCTTTTGTTTGGCCTTAGACAACAAGATCCAGTACCAAGGTGTATGTCTGAAGATCGCGATTTCTTAGATATTTTCATACTTTTCGGACATTGATTTCAGGTATACCGTTTTTGACTCTAATAGGGGGGATAACTGTTGGGCCTAGGTTAGCACCCACCAACGGACCCATCAAGAACCCATTCTACAACCATTACCCGACTACCCATGAACAACCAGACGGGTACCACCCGGTACAAAACGCGCGTACCCAAAAGCACTGTTCATAGTGGACCCTATCCGAACGATACAAATGCTTACTATAAATAGACATTCCACTCAAGCAAGAAGATATAGACATAATCTAGGACATAATAGTAGATAATGACATCGAGGACCTGAACACAAACAAGACACCGCGGCAATCCACATCGATGACCTGACCAAACTAAGCAAGAGACCTCGATATAGACGAGCTGAACATAACAAGTAAGACGCCTCATCGAAAATCATATACGAGCTAAACACAAAACAAGAAAGACGCCTCGTTGAATCATAGACGTCATGAACACACAAAGCAGGGCATCTCGACCATTTTACAGATGAAGCTTACAAACTTAGCGAGATACCTCGACCATCCTGTAGACAATGCAAATAGCCGAACAAGACAGATCAAGCACCTCGTCAACGCAAAATTATCAATTAACTTTAAAACCACTACGGTAGGCGTCGTCATCACGTCTCAAAAGACCCACAAAATCAAGCTAATCAAACAACTGTGATTTGTTGTGAGGCTTCATTTCTCATGTGATAGGTAATATGAATGAAGAGTTGGTTAAATCAATGTCTTTGGAGGAAATTACTCAAACGTCTTTTTCAGGTTAGAAGTGGTGAGTATCTCTGAGCCATATGATTTTACAAGAATTTTCTTCAAAAGATATTGGGAAGTGATAAATCAAAAGTATATGTTGAAGTGTTTATGTTTTTTAAATAGTTAGAATTTCGTCCAATTAGCTTATGCTCAGTTTCTATAAATGTAATTTCTAAAATTTAAACATCATTATATCTTCTATCCAATTTGGGTTTTTGGCAAAACGTTATATTTTCATAACATATTAACTATTTATGAAGTGATGTATAGTCTGAAAATAATTAATTTGTTCGCAAAAAATTTATGGTGATGAAAACGGATACATCAAAGCTTATGATTTGGTAGAATAGTCATTTTCATGCGAAGTTTTGACTGGTTTGGATCTTCCTCCTATTTGGGTTTGATAGATTAGTATGAATTTGTAGAATTAATCTATTGCATGATAAAATGAGGTATTCTTTAAGAAAATCTGCACCTACCTTTTCTATTTGCGTCGTGTACGGAGGCTCTTGTAAATACTTTGAAGAAAGTAAGAGCTAGAGGGGAAGATTACGGATATGCAGTTCTTTCATTTAAAGCCACCGATTAACCATCTTCAAGTTATGTATAATACCTTTTTATCTATCAAGCGACAAAGATCCATATTGAAGAGTTGATGAGGTGTCTCTTTGGATACTAGTTGGTTATTTTTTTGCATCATTCTTTCATTCATTAATTAAATGTTTAAACAGTTACAAAGGAAAAAAACAACATCAGACATATTCAGATGTACAAACATAATGGTCAAAGCTAATAAATGATCATATTCAACAAAAAGATAGAACACTTAGATAAATATAGCTAGATAGAAAGTATGGAGTAAGATGAAGCAGAAGAGTGTGATTAAACACTTAGACGACTCAAGATTTCCTACAACTTCCTCGACGAACTTATCGCTCGTAACTTTACATTGACTTTGAAATACTATCCATAATCGTGATTTTTTATTAAAAGCAAAAACTGCTGCATCTTCCGGCTTCAGTCAAGCCATTACGCAATTAAGTTTAGGGTGAAAGACGTCCTCGATGGTTTGATAACCATAGGAAAGATCAGTATCGAAGAGAGGTAGAATGACAAAACAACTCTATCTTTTGAAAAAAATAGAAAATGTACACGGTCTCTCGTGATCCTAGCAGGAGGAAATTTGGCTAGATATCTCTGCAAAAGAGACACCCTAAAGGACTAGCAGTGAGACCTAATAACAAATTAAGACTTGCCACCATATTTGAAACATATCTTATGATCATATATCGAGGGTTTGTATGATTACCAAATAGAGAGCTAAACATTTCAAGCACATAATGACACATCCTTGAGAAACTATCACCAGACATCCACCATGGGAACATATAATACTCTAACGATATCAATCTCAGTCACGAAAAAACAAAAAGACTCAAGGAATGATACTGTAGACCTCGGTCAAATGGGATTCGATTGAAAATAGAGATTAACACACCGAGGAAATTAAGATTTTTAGGGTTTAAGAAACAATACTCTTTGCTGGAAGACGAAAAAGGCCTCTGTGAAGCTTGGGCTACGATAAAAGAGGGACGAAGAGTTTCATCAGGAGAAACCTGGTATTTTGGTACTTAAGGAACATCCGGTTTACTGTGGAGAATAACATGTAAGCACACCACCGACGCAACATGTGATATCCTCAAGACCACATACGTCGGTGAGGCACGATAGTTAGAAGAACACTGGTGATTCCACCACCCAAGAATAGAACGATTATAGCTCCATAACCGCCTAGATCTAACCCAAATATGATGCGATTTGAGATATGGTAGATCTGGATGACTTAAAAAGATTGGCTGGAGCTACCAGTCCGGACGTCAGATATGATGGTCGAGTCCACAACACAAAGAACCAGCCAAAGCGAACAGAAGTAGGAACAAAACTTTCATCAAAGGGCAAGATTGAGATGCGGCACATCAATAGCAAGAGAGCACTCTCCATCCCGCAGAAACTCTTGGGAGAGCACGATAAATCTCCTGCAAGCAACCGGTCGAAGATAGCAACGCTCACCCAACAACTAAACTAGCAACAAGACACACAAATAACTTTATTATAAGTTTCTCTTTTTATTCTCATACTTAAAGATAAATCAAGAAAAACATAAGAAACATACCTAAATTGTAATTGTTCTTCATCATCACGGGTTTGTTGGACACTTTCACGTGTCTCCATAGAAGGTAAGGTCGATTTAGATTTACCCTCATATGTTTCAAAATGAGTACGTATTTTATCTGCAAATATTTTATTTTTCTCTGAGAAGAGCTCTTATCAATTTTTTCAAACCAAAATTCGGTAAGAGTTAGCTTTAACCTTGGATCAAAGATTGTAGCCATTGCAAATATATCACTAATTTCTTCCCGATATTTATCAATTTTTTTTCTTCTTAGGTATAACCATCTTTCTGATTATAGCATCTTTGTTATTCTCATTTTCTTTCAACCAGCTTTGAATCTTTCAAACCTGCATGAAATACATGTTTGAAGTTGGATATGTGGAACCTGACATAAGACATGTGATCACATCAAATGGCTTCAAAAATTTACACATCTCCTTCCCTATTTTCCATTCATCATTCGTAGGGAAAAACTTGTAGTTTTTAGCTTCAATGATTTTGAGATTACCAAAATCAGCTCTATATTTAATAGCTCTATCAAGCATCTTACATGTTGAATTCTATCGAGTTGGCACATTAAATAGCAAACCAGTCTTCAACTTTATGCCAACATATTCCACATATTTCTCAAACAATATCTCACAAGATTCAGATGCTTGAATATACTTGATACTCTCCTTGATCTTATGCAATGAATCACCAATCTCTTTCAACCATCTTGAATAATGAGATTAAGAATATGAGCTGAGCATCTGACATGAAAAAAATCTCCTCCACACAACAAGTCAATTCGCAACACAAGCTGATTTTTCAAAATATCTTGCATAGAATCATTGCTAGTAGTATTGTCTAACGTAATGGAAAAAACTTTTTTTGCCAATTCCCAATTCTTTGAATAATTCAAGAAGCTTCATTCCTAAGTTTATACATGTATGCAGATGTAGTATAGCATAAAATGCTACAATCTTGTTGTTCAATTTCCAGTTTCTATAGATATATTATGCCGTTAAACACATGCATCCCTCAAGAGTAATTTCAGACCACAAATCAAAGGTGAAGAATCCTTCTAGGAAGAGGAGATAATTCTCTCTTTAACTTATTCGTTTCGTTCTCATAAGACTTGTAAACATCTCCTGCGGCTGTGTTCTGACTAATAAATTTCACATCGGCATTTAAATACTTCCTAATGGATCTAATTTTCTCATACTTAACATAAGAATGTAGGAGATCATGTTGAATAATACATGTAACTACCATTTCACGATAAACAAAATTATTTATTTTCGTGCTTGCAATTTTGCTTATGTATTGATCATCATTTTACCAACATCAACAATTATAACCATCGACTTGCATTTGTCACTATGGCCTTTTAAACAATTTGTTCCATTTTTGTGTGAATTATGTGCATACTCTTTCTTGCATTGTGCTTTTTCTTCACTATTAACTAAACTAACACACTTGGTAATCACTGTAAAAGCATCCAACATGTCTGAGTATTACTTTCTATTTTTTGGTTCTAATGGCTTCCCTTTGTTATCATCTCCTTCATGCTCAAGTTGCTTTTTCTTTTCTGATTTTTCTCTTTCATTATTATCATCGTTATTGTCATCATCAACTTCAAAGTTTTTTCTTCTTGGAACGCTTGCTTGTTATAATCCATTGTAGCTTGCTCGCTCAAGTTCCACGTTTTCAGCGTCAATAACTCGATGAGATATAAAATCTACCGATCGTAAATTGCTGAAGTCATGTGAATCCTGTTATAAATAATTTTTATATGAAAACTAGTAACATCATAATTCGTACATGCCTAAAAGCTAATAATATTTGAAAACCAATGAAAACCAAAACTCAATGTCAAGAGAAAATTGAAATTCATGCCCACTCAGAATTCTAAGTTTTAAAACAGTTATTTTAATATCAAATTGTTGGAATTTTATAAATCTATAAACAATAGCCATATTATTTTATGATGAATAAGAACAGAAGCGGAAGCGTACGTGATGAATCCATGATTTGGTTTTCTGAATTAGGGAATGGATCTTCCAAAGCATACTCTTTGTAATTTTTTGGTCTCTAGTGATGAGATGCAGATAATTTATGGCTAGGGTTGCTTTTGGGACCATAATCCTCTATTTATAGAGAATCAATTTCTAGTTTGGCCCCTCATCAATCTAGAAATTGCTAAAGGTATCCACAATTAATTATTTCATAACACTTATGCCTCAAGTATTTACTTTATTAAAAAGTTGACCACATAATATTTGACTTAATAAATAATGACTCTAACACTTTATTATTTACATGTGTGACCCCAAAATAGTTCTTACAATCTCCCACTGGGTCATATATGTATTATGAAAAAGTGTTAGACCTCCATGAGCTCAATATTGTCAGTATTTTCAAGGCACAAACAATCTCTTCCATTAACTATATCAACTTAGGATCATAACAGTTTTTGTTATATTAATCATAATTAAACCTTCCATAGTCACCTAAATCAACATAGCTAAATAACATAGATCAATTATGAAACGTGTGGCATGAAAACCACATGAAAGGTGATCGGTACATGTCGATTTTCAACTGGTTCTACTTTAGTGAGATCTTAACTTTATTGTACAAAGTGTAAACTGAAACTTTATTTTAAACTTTATTTCTTATCAGAATATGTGTAAAAACACAAAATAACATAAAACCCAAAACCAAATGACATACTCCCACTAAACCGAATGATCCTCGAACACCGTAATGCCCATTCGAGCAGTATGCTCATGAAAGACCCTTGGCATAAAACCTTTTGTAAGAGGATCTGCTACCATGGAGTTTGTCCCTAAGTGTTATATGAAAATCTCTCCACTTTGTACCCTTTCCTTAACAACTCAGTATTTGATGTCTACATGTTTAGACTTTACCAAACTTATATTATTACTGAAGTAAAGAACAGCTGACTTATTGTCACATAATAACTTTAGTGATCTTTCAATTCCTTCTATAGCTCTCAGCTCTGTGACATAATTTCTCAGCCATATTCTTTGATTTGATGCCTCGTAGATTGTAACAGTTCTGCAGCCATGGTGGAGAAAGCTAGGAGTGTTTGTTTCGCACTACGCCATGATATAGCTCCACCAGCAAACAGAAAAACATAACCTAATGTAGACTTCCTACTATCTTGGCATCCCGCAAATCAGAGTCAGAATACCCAATGATCTCCAAATTATATGATCTCTGATACGTGAGCATATAGTCTTTTGTTCTCTTCAAATACCTCATGACCCTTTTGGCTGCTTTCCAATGGTTAATGCCTGGAATGCTTAAGTATCTGCCCAAAACTCCAAAAATGTACAGAATATCCAAACGCGTACAAACTTGAGCAGACATTAGAATCCCTACTGCCGATGCATAAGGGATCTTCTACATTTCTTGAATTTCCAAATTTCCTTTAGGGCAATCGTCGAGACAAAGTTTGTCTCCCTTAGCAACTGGAGTATCCCCTGATTTGCAATCATGCATGCCAAATCTCTTAAGAACTTTATCGATATAACTCTTTTGCGATAATCCAAGAATTCCTCAAGAACGATCTCGATGAATCACGATTCCTAAGAAAAAAGATGCCTCACCAACATCTTTCATCTCAAATTTTCCTTAAGAAATCTTTTGGTTTCAACCAACATGCTCATATCGGTAGTGGCCAATAGTATTTTGTCGACATATAAAACCAGGAAGATACACTTGCTCTCAATGAACTTTTGATACACACAATCTTCAAACAATTTCACCTCAAAACTATAAGAGATAATAATCTTATGAAATTTTTGGTACCATCGACGAGACGCATGTTTTAGCCCATAGATGGATTTTGTCAATTTGCAAACCATTTTCTTTGCATCATCGAAGGCAAATTTTTTTGTCTGCTCCATATAAATTGTTTCATCAATATCTCCAGTAAGAAATGCTGTTTTGACATCCATCTGATGAAGCTCTAAATCATAATGTGCATCAAGGGCCATAATTTTCCTAAAAGAGACCTTTGAAGAAAATGGAGAAAAATTCTCTTTATAGTCAATTCCTTCCTTCCGAGTATAGCTTTTTGCTACTAGACAAGCCTTATACCTTTCCACATTACCATTAAAATCTCTCTTGGTTTTAAATATCCATTTGCAACCAATGGGTTTCTTTCCTTCCGGTAACTGGACAAGGTCCCAAACCTTATTGTCTAGCATAGATTGATACTCTTCTTCCATTGCTTCAATCCACTTAACTGAAATAGAATAACTCATAGCCTGACGAAAGTTGATAGGATCATCTTCCACAAGAGTTTGATTGTCCTCATGTTCCATTAGAAATACAATATAATCATCTGAAATACCATTTCTTCTTACCCTAGTGGATCGTCGCAAAGCAACCTGATCTTGTTGCACCACTTCTTGAGGATTTTGAATTTGACATTCGTGTTGGATATCATCAACATCCTGATTTGGATGAAGAAACCCATTATCAACTTGAGGTTCTAGACCTTCATAACATCTTGAATTGGAGGAAGAACTTTATTATCAACTTGAGATTCTAATTTTTTTTTTATGTCAAAAGCAACTATATGAATCAGTATTTTCACGGGAGCCGATTCTTCTTCAAATATGATATCTCTAACTTTATTTCTCACCCCCCTCCCCCAAAAAAAAAAAATTCATCATCCTCAAATAACGTAGCAATTCCCGTAAAAAATATTTCTTTGTGTGGGATTGTAAAATTTATATCCCCGAAGTCGTTCTAAAAAACCAACAAAGTAATTGCTTGCAGTTCTGGAGTCTAATTTATTTTCATATGGCTTGTAAGGCCTAGCCTCAACTGGACATCCCCATATATGAAAACGCTTTAGATTGGGTTTTTTTCAGTCCAAAGCTAATAAGGAGTTTTTGCAGTTGCTTTAGTTGGTACCCTATTAAGAAAATAAGTTGTAGTCTTTAACGTCTCTCCCCATAGTGATTTAGGTAAGGTAGAATGACTAATCATTCTCCTTACCATATCCTTACGGTTTCTTCTTTTAGAAACACCATTCATGCTGGGAGATCTAGGCATTATGGATTATGGTACAATACCGCACTCTTCTAGGTATCTGGCAAATGGTCTCGGACGTTGTTCACTTGAACCATCATACCGACCATAGTATTCACCACCACGATCAGATATGGCAGACTTTATCCTTCAGTTAAGTTGGTTCTCAACCTCAGCTTTAAATTTCTTGAACACGTCTAAAGACTGATTTTTCGTGAATAAGAAATAAGTATGCATATCGAGAATAATCGTCTATGAATGATATAAAGTATTGTTGATTGTTCTAAGATGGAGAAGGAAACAGTCCACAAATATATGTATGTATCAACCCAAGGACATATGTAGCTGTATATGCACCTAATATCTTATGTTTGGTATGTTTACCTTTAATGCAATCCACACAGACATCAAAATTATTGAAGTCAATAGAAATCAATATTCCGTCTGACACAAATCGCTCAGCTCTATTTCTAGATATGTGATTTAGGTGCTTATGCCATAGAGTTCTTGAATTTGCATTTTCAAATTTATGTGTAGTACCCCTTGTGACATTTAAACTTCCATCTTTATAATTTATAGAGTCAAGAAAGTAAAGATCGTGATTATTCAAAAGTTTACCGGTTCCAATAAAGATTGAATTTAAAGATAAAGTAGCAAATCTATTCTCAGTTAGACAAGAATAACCAAGTCTGTCTAAAAAAGAAATGGAAACCAAATTTCGTCTAAAAGACGGTACAACTTTAGTGTCTTTCAAATCCAAAAACGACCAGAATTTAAAAAACAATATAAAATGCATGACTGCCTCCACATCCACCGACATCCCATTAGCCACATGAATGCATCTTTCATCATCAATTGGTTTTTGGTAGCTCAAGAAACCCTGGAATGAAACACTGAAGTTAGTAGTAGCACCGGAGTCTAACCACCAAGTGTTTATGGGTACATCCACTAAATTGACCTCAAAACATACCATAACTAAGAACATACCCTTCTTTCCACGCCAAGCGTGGTACTTTTGGCAGTCCTTCTTGATGTGTCTAGTCTTCTTGCAAAAGAAATATGTATCATCACCCTTAGCTTGCTTCTTTTGGCTTGGACCTTTAGCAACTTCATTCTTAACAACCTCATGTTTCTTTCTTTTGCCCTGACCCTTAGAGGTGTAAACCATATGAGAATTTTCAGTCTCTTCTTGTTTCATCTGATCCTCCTCATGCACACAAAATGCAATGAGCTCATTAAGAGACCATTGCCCCTTTTGTGTGTTGTAACTAGATTTCAATTGATTGAACTGAGGAGGAAGAAAGTTCAAGAAAAAGAATATGAGCACTTCATCCGGAAGCTTAGTCGTAAGTGCACTGAGCTTAGAAACAATATTGGACATTTCCAAAATGTACTCCCTTATGTTTCCTTTCCAAAATGTACTAAAGCGATGCAAAACCACACTTATTTCCGCCATATCGCTTTTTGCAAAGCGCATGTCCATTCAGCAAGGAACTTTTTGAGATCTTTGATCTGTGCACCACCTCTAAAGGTTTTTGGAATTGTGTCTTTAATGATCATTAAACCAATACGATTAGAACGTTCCCATTTCTCATAACCGGCCTTATACTCAGAACTGCTGGTATCCGTAGGAGAAACAGGTTGTTCCATCCTTAGCGAAATGTCAAGATCCATACACCCAAGAATAATCATATTTTATTTTTCCACTGATTATAGTTGGAGCCCGTAAGTTTTGGAATTGATCCTAAACTAGCAGATATAGCAGCAATATTCGCTGAAAGAGAGAACAAAATTTTAATTAATACTCACTAACTGAAGAAACCAATAATAAATAGCAAACAATTGTACAACTCATCCAAGATACCAAATGTAATAAATAGCAAACAATTGTACAACTCATCCAGGATACCAAATGTAACATTAATATCAAGTCTTTGGAAAGTAATATTAACTACTAGTGGAACTCTTATTGTAATGATCAAACACTAACAATAATTCATTATAAATGATAAACCTTCTTCTGGGCTGATTTATCATTCACATGATTCTATCTAAATAATTATCACGTGTTCATCATCACAGATATATATATATATATATATATATATATATATATGTAATTTGGCCAAATATAAACCTTCATTTGGGCTGATTTAATATTTGCATAAATATAAATATATAAATATATAAACTATTTAATATTTCCATGAAAATTATCCTTAAAATGTCACTTTGGCGACATCTTTATTCAAATCAAATTACTTCTAATATTAAACATGTACAATCAAATTTAATTATTAATTTAATTTTTTTTTTATTTTACTACTTGATTAAATCATATCCTTGCACAAATATATAACAAATAGTCTGTGGATTTTTTATATAAGAATATATACGTAGCCTAGTGGTTGAAGAACAAAAAAGTGAATACTGCCTACTTGGGCCGGAGTTCAAACCCGGTCAAATACATTCTTTGAGCGCGTTGACTGAAGGTGGGACTCACCCACGTGGGCCTACCATATACTACTTAAGGTTATGGGCCAAGATTTAAAAATGAGCCAAAAACAACATAATAAAATACATTAAACAGGTTTGTAAATGAAAGCAGGCCCACACAAGTTAAAGATTCTCTTCTAACCCTATTTTTTTATGAAACAATTTATATAAGTTTCAATTAACATAAACTTTAGATTAAAAATCTAGAAACTGAACTAGATTCAAATATTACTCCAAAATAAATTTCAAAATTTATAAGCAATATTAAATCTAAACATGCATAACCACATATTCCATAATACTTTTTCAAGCATAAACCTTAAGAAAAATCAGATTAATCTGAAATTTTCACCAAAATAAAATATGAATTTACTGATATAAATCAACTAAATTCAAAATTTCTTTTAATAAAACATGATTATTAAAAGAAACTGAATATGGTGGCTCTGATACAAATTGTTGGAATTTTATAAATCCATAAACAATAACCATATCAGTTTTTGATGAATAAGAACAGAAGCGGAAGCGAACCTGATGAATCCATGATTTAGTTTTCTAAATTAGGGAACAGACCTTCCAAAGCAGACTCTCTGTAATTTTTTGATCTATGGTGATGGGATGCAGAGAATTTGCGGCTGGAGTTGCTTTGGGGATCATATGCCTCTATTTATAGAGAATCATATTCTAGTTTGGCCCCTCATCAATCTATAAATTGCTAAAGGTATCCACAATTAATTATTTCATAACACTTATGCCTCAAATATTTACTTTATTACAAAAATAATCACAAAATATTTAATTTATTAAATAATAACCCTAACACTTTATTATTTACATGTGTGACTCTACACAAATTACCATTATATAGAAGGGATGACCACAATTCTTTTTTATGTTGCAAATAAAACAACGATTTTGAAGAAGATGATGAATTTC
Source organism: Iberis pinnata (assembly GCA_900406425.1). Classification (NCBI taxonomy): domain Eukaryota; kingdom Viridiplantae; phylum Streptophyta; class Magnoliopsida; order Brassicales; family Brassicaceae; genus Iberis; species Iberis pinnata. The sequence continues at coordinate 59,877 of OVBE01000208.1, forward strand.
AACCTTCAAAAAAGGATACGATGAATCATACAATGACACAAAGTTATGATGAATAAAATAACTAACAATTAGGTTTATGGTTTTAATTAGATCAAGAAGAGAATATTTTACTTCAATTAAAATATTTTTTAAATATGACATTTTTATGTTTAAATCTTTAAGATAAGGTAATATATATATATATATATGATATATGAATATGTAAATAAGTAAATACTAGTATTGACCTGCGCGATGCGTGGGAAAATATTTTTCAAAATTTTGACATTTATTATTATTATTATTATTATTATTATTATTATTATTATTATTATTATTATT
>OVBE01000209.1:0-60191 GCA_900406425.1 Iberis pinnata
CCCTTAGCACCCAAACCCCTTTTAATATCAGCTTGACTTTTAAGCATCCAACATATCATCAATGCTTAGTGCTTTCCCATTATGGATTGACAAAAACCCATCCATACTACAACGATGGGTTGATTGATAACCCAGGGACTCAAAAATCAGGCCACTCGAGCCGATGAGATCGTAAGTCAATATTTTGAAATATACCAAACTTAATATATTGTATTCAATTCTAATTTAATTCGTAATTTTAAATTAGGAGCGTGAGACTGGACAACGACCATTCCCAATCAAGCTTATGGAGGACATGCACACGAACAAGATGACGGGTGAGATACAAGATCCGATTGTTCGCGAGGTGGTCCAGACGACACAACGATATATCCAGAAGCGGGCATCTTATGAGTCCGTTGGGCCTGACGTACTCCTTCTTGATACCCAGTATGAGATTGCGTCTCAGGTATGTTGTATGTTAATTTCATTTTAAATTATAATTTAAAATATTGATTTAGGTTTGTTTTAACATAATGTTTTGTTTTCAGTTTCTTGCAAGTTACGAAGAAACAGAAGGGACGCATGTTAGGGCTCGAGAACATGGCCTTTTACTGTTTCCTGGGATCCTCTCAAACGAGGAGTTATTTTTGGGAGGAGGAGATGCGGCATAAGGATGCGGAAATGGAGGCGATGCAGCTTGAGATGATTCAGATGCGGGCCGTGCAACGGGAGCACAAAGATCGCCTCGCCGCCCAACTCTAAGAGCAACAGGAGGAGATGAATCGTCAGATGGAAGAGCGGATCAAGGCGACTATGGATTCGTACATGGCGCAAATGGCGTATCGATACCCGCCGCCACCACCAGCTCAGTAGTTTAGTTTATGTTTTTTTATCTTTTTATCGTTGTTTATCGGATATTTGTCGTATTTTGGGTTTTTGTAAACATTTTTCAGATTTTAGTTTTATGAATATTTTTAGAATTTTATTTATATTTTAATTATTAAATATAATTTTAATTATTAATTATTAATAAGTAAATTAGTAAACTAATATTATTAATCAAATAAACAATTAATAATTAAAAATTCAATATATAATCCGTCAGAAAATATCCTACCAGAACATCCGTCACGAAAGCCGTCAGGAATTCCTGACGGCTTTCATGACGGATACATCCTTAGGGATTCCTGACGGAATGGTTAGTGACAGTTTATTCGTCAGGAATCCGTCAGGAATTATCCGTCACGAATTTGTCATGAATTCCTGACGGATTCGTGACAAATATTAAACTACTGACTATCTAATCCTGACGGACCAAATCCGTCACGATTCCGTAAGTATAGCCCAATCGTGATGGATTCGTGACGGATTTTTCCGTCATGTTTTGGCTATTTTCTTGTAGTGATAGAGATAACAACGCAAATCTTGGGATCATAAAAGTAAAAGTGATAAAACAATCATAATTTTGTGCGGGATCCCCCTCAGTGACAGCACGAATCTCCTCTACCATCTCATCCACCTTGGATCCAATGTTGGACCCAAACTCATCAATAATCGTCAAGGTATCAGTTGAAGGGAGAGCTGGTCCATCAGCCGACGCACCTGAAGGTGGAATAGTCAAAACCCTGTTGGGTGAGAGAAGCAGAGTCACAACAGGAGAAGAATACCGAGCCTCGGGCGCTGGAGGCGGAGATGGCAATCCTGAAACAGCTGCACAAATCCCTCTAAGTTGAAAGGTAGGTTATTCGCTTCAGCTTTGGCGGACGCCTTCTTCGCAACCTCCCTATTAGCAGTAAGGACATCGATCTCCGCCTTGAAATCCGGAATCTTACCCTTAGCAATATCTGTAATGATCTCGAGGTTGGCACTAACCTCGCGAAAGTACACCAAAGACTCACGAGCAGTATCCCGAGCTGCAAGGTGAAGTCTCACTTGCTCTATCCCATCTCGAATCATCCCGGTAGTAGCTTTCTTTAGTTCATCCCTATCTCGTGTTGCATCAAGTTCCCGAGAATTGATAAGCGCTTTGAGGCGAGCTTTAGCTTTCTTGAGGCGAGATGTGAGATCGGTCTTATTTGCCGAAAGTGCTTCCTTTTCGTGGATTTATGCAGAGACTCAGATCTCACCATCTTGAACTTCTTATCTATATCACGCTAATCTTCCCTCGCGTCCATCGCAACAGTCTCTGCGATTTTCAAGCGCTGTCGAGTCTCATCCAACTTAGTAGTGAGTGAAGCACTCTGATCCTCGACAGCTTTCAAGCCCGATCCATCCTTGGTTGCGGCAAGCTAACGGTAGAATGTGTCGAGAGCACTGTTGTACCAGCCTAAATTCTACATAAAACAAAAGGAACGGAAGCATGTCAGCACTTAGTAAACGCTAAAGAAGATAAAATGTTGTATTTTTCTTACCTCGCCGACACTCTTGGAGTACTTATTGTACTTCTCACGAACCTCGTCCGGAAGATCTTGAATTGCTGGGATCCTGCAACCGTCGAAGCGGAAATGATGAAAGAGGTGAAACGATAAGTCTGAATCCAAAATGATCGATTTTTTTTATTTACACTCGAAGTCCCAATCATAATTATGCCTCTTTCCTTCACCCCTCCCTTTCCCCTGTTCTGGGAGCTTTCTCTTCATAGACCCTTGTGAAGAGGGAGCACCCTCTGCGAGCCAAGAAGCATCCTTAAAAGCAAGGAGGGCAATGACGGGCCAGCGATTGAATTTCGCGAGAGTAAAGCAATCAGCTGGAACCAGTGGAGCCTTCCCAGCTCTCTTTTTCCTTTTGTTCGAGGGGACAGGAAGACGGGCAATAAGGGTGGAAAAGGCGGCTTGGATAGTGCTGGAAGCGAAATGGGGTTCCTCGCGTCATATTGATGCACCACCTGGCTGAGTAGCAACATCCTTAGCTTTCCTTGCGGTACGATAAGAAGACATTTTGGCATCCTGAATATCGTCGAGAGCTAGAAACAAGAAAGTATGCCATCAATAAGAAACAAGTAAAGAATCAAAGGAAATTACTAAGTATGAGAAGGGACTAACCGGCAAGTTTATCAGGATGTAGAAGATAACGCTGAGAGTCGACAAAGTGTTTGAGGCATAGTGAGGATTCAAAGATCCTCTCCGGGGTGAATGTCTCCCCAAACGCACTTCGCGTTGCGGGTGGCAGCTATGAAACATGTGAGCTCGGATGAAAGCGCAACCTTGCCTCCTTTCTTTTGATGCGACACCGCAAAAAAAAAAACTACAAGTGTTAGAAAATAAAAGAGTAAGGCATATTCAAAAATAATTGAAAATAGCCTTAAAAAGCTCCGCTAACCAGATTCTAAAGCCCAAGCTTCAACCGCTAAATGGGAAAAATGACCAAAAGTGAACTCGTTTACTGGGAAGTAGAAGTATGTCTTTTTCCAATCCTCGTCTTTGTTAGAAACTCGGAAAGAATGCTACAACCACGATTTGACTAAAGATAAAAGAAACCTGGTTGTTTGGGGACCTTCCTTATCGCCTAAAGGCGAGTGAGCGATTGAACATCGAGTTCAAAACTGGTTTCCTCCGCGAGAGTTTGCAACCCAACCATCATGCGAATGACGTTCGAGCAAAGTTTTGGTAAATCAAGTCCAAGGGCATGCATATAGCGTATAAGGATCTCAGGCAAAGGACATGAAAGTCCTCAATCCCTAAAGTAAACCTCGAATGCACAGCAAAAACCATCTCTAACTATCTCATATTGCTCAGTTTTAATGCATAATAGTGGGCATTTATGTCTGCTATTTTGCATTATCCGGAGTGTTTTCCTTGCATATTGGTATATTTTTGGGATTCTAGGTGTTCGGGTCGCTTTGGAGCAAAAAGATGCATTTCAGAGCAAATCAGAAGAATTCCTGAATTGCAGAACAAAGTGATCGATCGAGCAGAGCTTTTGATGAAGTGCACGATCGGGCAACATTGGAGCCCGATCGGGCATTTTCTCCTGGAAAAATCTGGACATAAAGATCGATCGTGCATTCAGAAGAACGATCGAGCTGAAAACTGAAGTGCTCGAGGAGCCCGATCGAGCACTCTACCCGAGAAGAAAAATAAAATTTCTAAATTTGCATTCAAGTCCTCAAGCTTATCCAAACTTTCATATTTCTAATTATTTACTTTTTAGACTATAAAAGCCTTTGGCTTAGGTTTATTTTCTTTACACTTTCATACTTTTTGCAATTTTGAGAGCTTTTACTGTGAGAGAAAAAATTATTGAACCTTGTATTTGGAGAAGAGATTCTGAACCCCTTTTTAATATATCTATTCTATTTTACTATGTGTTCTTCTTTTATGTTGTATTGTTTACCATTTGCAATGTCTGAGTAGTTCACTAGTTAGGTTTTAGGGTTTCTTAGGAAAATCAAGTTTGAATGTTAGGGTTATTCATATAGGATGGAATTTGTAAGGTTCTTAGTCTAGATTTGTTCTTAATGCTTGAATTAGCTTGATCACCTAGTTCATGATAATATGTTAATAAATACAAAGATATTTGATTTATAACTCTGACCTAATCTGTATGAATAAGTGTTTCTGCTTGCGAGAGTATTATCTTAAATGCTTATGAACAATTGAATCTGGACAATGCATGATCAAATTACTTAGATACGGCGAGAGTTTGTTTCTGATAATTTGAGCATAGGGTTTAATACTCCGAGAGGATATTATTCTATTTGTCTTTCATGTTGAGAACTATTTTCAATGAAAGTCCTGTATGATAACTTTGGCTTTTAAACTTGAATACCTACGAATTTCCCAAATGCATGACGTTTTTATATAATCGTTTACAACCGTTTTACTTATCGTTTTGATTCGCTACAAACAACTTAATTATTCTATCTTAGGTTGATTTGAAATTAAACTGAATTGTGTGCTTTCTGGTCTCTGTGGATTTGACCATTTATTGTACTACATTGATCTGTTCTTTGTAATATTAGTTTTAGGATTAAATTCTTGACCTATCACTATCTCTGGTTTCTCTAAAGGAGACGGAGAGATAAGCTTAACGTCTCTCAGAATCTGGCAGTCGTTCCGTAATCCTAATAGTACTTTTAGAGATAACCTAGAATGATGATGAGAGCCAAAGAGAGGATACAGACCTGGCGCGTCAGAAGTTGCTGAACTCGGCTCGGGCAAGAGAGTGGGCACACAATCCTGCTTGGGGGAGATATGGTTTGGCTCGAACTAGGAGAGATGAGCTCTATGTGATTTGATCCGGGATAAACTCCTAGCTCGTAGCTCGGCTCGAGTATTAGAGGCTCAAGAAATAGGATCGACTCGCGACTCGGCTCGGGGAAGCTTGTCGGCTCGGGGAAGCTTGTCGGCTCGGGAAAGTTGGAACATAGAGGAGAGCCTAGCCCGAGCGAAGCCCTCGTCTACTCGGGAGTGAGGAAAATTTTGCAGTCTGGCCCGAGAGATTGGGAACTCGGCTTGGGGACATCCATCTCGAAGTAAGAACGCTTCGGCTCTGGAGTAGGAGGACTCATACGGCTTGGGAGGGCGCTCGGCTTGGGGAGAGCCTGCATCTGGAGCACGCTCAGCTCCGGAGACGCAATCGCTTGGCTCGAAACCCCTCTCAGCTCGGGTGGATAGGCGAGTGCAAAATTTAGGTCGGTCAGAGCGCGATTCATACTAGGGAGAGGGGAGCCCATGGAAGAGAGGAGAAAAGAGAGGAGATGAGAAAGAGAAGAAGGAAAAAATGGAGGAGGAGAGAAGAAAAAAGGCATAAGAGATTTATCCTACAAAAAGAAATTAAAAAATGGAAAAGAAAGAAAATGAAAATAATTTTCACCAACAAGTGAAAATATAAGATCAAAAGCGATAAATCTCTATAAGTTTTAGAAACTTGTTGGAAAAATAAAATTTTCAAAGAACGGTGAAGAACAAATGAAAAAAATTTAATTTTGATCCATAAAAGATCAAAAGTGGCACCCAAAATTGTTTTTAGGGCAAAAATTGACCAGTAAACAGATTCAAACAAAGAAATTAACTAAGATTTTAAAGATAACTCAAGAACATAAAACAAATCTAGAAAGAACACCAAGGCGAACCAAGAGAGAGTAACAAGAAGAAAAAAAGTGGTTAAGAGAATTATGAGATGGAAGTTACTTTGAAGTCTTCTTAAGGAGTAATGAATTGCACAAGACCCTACAACGGGTTGACGAGTGGGCTTAAATAAGAAATATGCAGAGTTAATTTGGGCAAAAAATTTAAAAGCCCAGGTTCCCGCCTAGAAGATATGATATGCAGAAGATCCAGATTTCTGAAAATTGATCTAATAGCTCTAATCACATACTGATTGAAATCCTGTAATGAAGGGGGCAAAATGTGGGAGTATAAACTCACTCAGGTCAAATTTTCGGAGTTTCACCTAGCCCACCTAGTTATTGGGCTCATTCCGGAGAGTCGAGCTAGTTCTGGAGAGTCGAACTCATTCCGTAAAATTGAGGAGACTCCAAAGAGCCGAAGAGACTCCAGAGAGCCGAGGAGACTCTAGAGAGCCGAAGAGACTCCTGAGAGCCGAGGAGACTCCATAGAGCCGAGGAGACTCCAGAGAGCCGAGGAGACTCCAGAGAGCCGAGGAGACTCCAGAGAGTCAATGAGACTCCAGAGAGCCGAGGAGACTCCTCCAGAGAGACGAGGAGACTCTAGAGAGACGAGGAGACTCTAGAGAGACGAGGAGACTCCATAATGTCGATGAGACTCCAAAGAGCCGAGGAGACTCCAGAGAACCGAGCATATTGATATCACTCGGTTTTAATGCTTTAGAGTGGGTGTTTATGCCTGCTATTTGGCATTATCCGAGTGTTTTCTTTGTGTTTTTAGCATGTTTTCAGGATTTTAAGTGTTTGGGACATTCTAGAGCGAAAATGATGGGTTTTCAGAAGAATTCAGGTGCAAATGGACTAAATGAAGATGTAAGGATCGATCCAGGCTGAAGCATGATTGATTTAGACTTACAAGTATGAAGAGCTCCTGGAGAACCTACGAAAATTATCGATCCCTTTACACGAACAAAAGTGAATTCAAGCAAAAAGACGCATTCGTCCTAAAGACATATTATTAGTTTCTTATTGGGGTTTTTTTTTTTTTTTTAGACTATAAAAGCCTTTTGGCTTATTGTTTTTAGAAGGATCGACAATTAGTTTGTACATAGGTTTATAGAGAAACGAATTCCATCCTTGTGTTCTTGGAGAAGATTTCTAAACTCTGTTTTTTATTTATACAATTTGGTTTTTGAATTCTACAATGTTTACTCTTTCTATGATTTATGTCTTTGTTATCATGTCTGAATAGTTTACTTGTTAGGTTTTAGGGTTTCCTAGGGAAACCAAGCTAATTGTTAAGGGTTTGATAGAATGGATTGAAATTGTTAGGTTCTCAGTCTAGATTTGTTTTTATTGCATGAATTAGAGTAGCTAACTAGTTCATTGGTCTTAGAATTATAAACTCAAAAGTGATTTGGTTTAGAACTCTGATCTAATCTAGATGAATAAATGTCTTTGTTTGCGGGAGTATTGTCTTAGGGGCTTATGAACATATCAAATCTGAATTGAAATACATGTTTAAATCATCTAAATACGGCGAGAATTTGTCTTTAATGATTTAAACATAGGGATCTAATACTTCGGGAGAAGATTAGTCTATTGTTGTCTTTTGAGTTGAGAACTATTTTCAAAGAAAATCTTGCATGTTAACCTTGACCTTTAACCTGAATGCCTGTGGCCTAGAGTTTTCGTTATTTGTTTACAACCGTTTTTAATTTTTCGTTATTTCTATTTTCAAATCAGAACCATCACTTTAATCCGTTCTTATCTTAATTCGATTTTAAACTAAGAGTCGTACGTTCTTGGTCTCTGTGGATTCGATCCCTCATATACTACTGCGTTTTCTGTGCTCTTGTAGTGAATATATGGTTAAAAACTGAATGTATCACATATCAAACGCACGCAGAAGGAAGTCAACACGCTTCGCGTTGACCGTCGCGAATCTCGCCAAATTAATGGCGAGATTGGCGGTTACGAGGTCAAATTCAAAGAGAGAATATCCACATTTAATGACGTTAAAGAGAGCCCATTAATGCACCGAGTGTATAAATATGTAGAGGGGAGCTCATAGTTGGAGGGTCCAAATTTTTCATTTTTCATAAACTTTTGAGAGAAATCACTTGTAATCTCTTGAGAGAAAATTGTAACAAAACATATCAATAAAACCCAGATTTCGCAATTATTCTTGAGACTTTTTTATATATTTTTGGTGTGAGGGATTCTGATCTCACATGCAAGATATCGAAAAGAGAAGGCCGACTAACCACGAGAGAAATGGCTGAGGTGCTTACGAACCCTTGTTCGGTCTATATCCTTCCACTCCTCGATCCCACGAGCGTTGATCTTCCTCACGTTGTCAAAGAAATCCGGAGGATAGCTTTTTGAGTTCAGCGACAGATATGCAAATCGTAGAGAGAAACCATTAAGACTCAATAAAAAGGGAGACGACGAGACCAACACAAAACTCTACCGATGTATAGATTTCATCTTCTGGAATAATCGTATTTACAAGTCGGAGCTGAAGCCTCGTTAACTTTTACGAAGAACCATCGACGCTTCCAATCCCAGACCTTCTTCTTCGCTCTGGTGAGAAACTTATGTTGATTCTTGAAGGTGTCGTAGAAGAATCCCGTGTTGATACTGACCTTATCAACGGTCGTAAGCATATGGAAAATCCTCGTAACCTCCTCGAAAAATTTCCCGCAGACGTCAATGCCAAACTCGGCGGCCAAGACGAGGATCCCCACTAGGTTGCGAATCAACGACGTCGCATTTTGGGATATGGTCATCTCACGCTATGCGCAATACGAGACGAACACCTTATGGAGTGAGAACCATATGTGCATCATGGTAAAGTAGTCCTCAAAGAGAGAGAAGTATCCGGGAGGAGGGTTCCACGATCTCTCATGGGGACTTGGCACTCTGAATACGAGGTTCAGTTCGTCGAAATCACATTTCCTCGCCAATTCGAGGAGTCGCATCTTATTCATTATCGAACTCCTATTATTTTTTCGGCTTCAGCAGACAACGACCCATAGGAGCCTGCTTCATATGGACAAGGCACAAAGGACTCGATGGTCGGACCACAGAAATATCTCATAGCGTCCCCATCAACGCAGGCGACCTCGTCCTCTCGAGGTTCATCCAAGTCCACCCTTTGCCTGGCAAGAAATCTCTTCCTCACCGCCAATGGGACCAGATCGACGGATTATTCAGACGAAGACGAAAATCGGTTCGTCTTCTGGTTATCCACCTCGACGATCGCTCCAGTGGAAATCTGTTCTGTTTCGGCTGGATTTGAAGATGTACTTGATGTAAGGTCGGATGCCGACCCCGGTTGTTGAATAGACGGATCCTCAGAATTAATTAACGGAGTTGCCGCAGATTTTGTAGTCTCGCTAGCAGAAGACGCGACCCTAGGAATCGACGAGCAATCTCCTGAACCACTGGACTCGCTGCCGAACTCTAGATTCAACAAATCGCAAGCCAACGAGAACTGACACTAACAACAAAAGAATACATCGGCTAAATATAGAAAGGGAGACCCAGAGAGAGAAAGTAGAGAGAAGGGAGAGCGAAAATACCTTTTTGGATGATGCGAAATGAGACATCCCTGAAGAATCAGAGTATATATAGAGGCAACAACCGGGATGCAAAACGTTTTCGGTAAGATTCACCGAGAGATGAGGCGCCACATCAAAGGTTGACGGGGAGACAAAACGTCACCTTGACAAATGACCGGATAGGAGAAGCTTCTTCGTGAAGTTAATCCTCATCGAAACGTGCGCCAATCGTTACCTATGGCAGGAAACCTGAACCTAGGCATCCTAGGACGCTATAACCATCTCCAAATGACCTCGAAGCCTATTGAACCCAAATACATATCGTGTCCGACGAACCTACGACCCAGCTTACCTCGTCGAACTGAGGTGGCAACTTATTGTAGGATATGGGCTATACCCCACAGGCCCAATAGGTTAAGAGCCCATTTGAGAAGGCTCAGAGACAAAGAGTGAAGGCCACGACGAGGTCGATGGCGGCACTGAAACAACAGTGGACCTAATACCTACTATCAGGTAGAACAATGATTTACAGACCATGTCGCCAGTCTAGCACGGCGCATGCTCAACTCCTCCGCGTAGACAAATAATGACGGATGAGCGCTATAAAAAGGAAGCCAAGATCACTAGAGAAAGATGGCAAATATTCTAAAGAGAATTACGGTCTTAGAAGTCTTACTCATAAGTGAGCTCGTCGGCCTGTTGACAACCTCAACTCCTTGTAACTAACCTTTCGACTACGAACCCAAATCAAGGAACCTTCACCCTAAATCCAACAGTACGACACTGATGAGAAAAGATACATGGTGAATTACTTTCCTTGATGTTAAGGACGTTTGGGTTATTGATACCAAAAAGCTCCAAGTTACTGGTTGAATGAAAGGTTACTCCTCTCTGCATATGGAGATAGAGCACAAATCCAGCATGTCATATGTGGTTATTGGAGATGGGTTCTCAAAGGAGCTAGTTTCTAGACGTTTTGATTGTAAAATAGGTGTCCCTTTATATAGAAACTTGATGAGGTACTAAAACAGATACAATACACGATCACCAAAGTGCATCTGTGACTTGTAATCTTTTTTGCTTAGCAATCAATTAGCTATTACTGACACTCTGTCAATAGAAGGAAGAGCTCTTCATCGGTTATGGCTCCCATCTCCATCGCTCTTTCCAATACACTTAATCCTCCAGCATCCTTTATTGAGGGACGACCACCTCTGCAATATTCAATGAAAAGAGACTTAGATATTAGTTCAATATTTTCTTGATGCTCCGATTAGTTAAGTGTCTTACCTTCTCAGTAAAACCTTTGCAAATGCGTTGTTCCCTGATGCGATGCAATGATGTAGTGGAGTTCTTCCGTGATAATCTCTCATGTTTATGTCTGCACCAAACTGCAACAATAGTTCAAGTAAGATCGGATCACCACTTTGGCACGCCACATGCAACAATGAACACCCTTGAAGACAGTTTCTCTGACAGACATTTGGATCATGATTTTTCTTTACATCATCTGGTGCATCAACATGGTGGTGGTGGTGGTGGTGATATGCATCAACATCAGTAATATCATCGAACTTGGTATTGATGATGTTCATATCTGCTGTTACAATGAGTCGGTAGATTTCTCTTATGTTCTTGCTCTGAACAGCTTCCCATATACTACTCTTAGCTTCTCTTTCATCTTTGATAACCAATGCTTTCTCCAGGTACTGGCTAGGTATGAACATAGCAGGTTTTAGTATAATAAGCCTGTTCTATTCTACCCAACCAGTTTGACATGAGTCAATCATCAAACTGTATGTAGAAACTTTGAGAGCTAAAGACAATACCTTTCCTTGAATGTATTTCTCCTTGAGAGTAAAAGAATCATTTGAAGATGGTTTAGGAATTGATGTGTCATCATCAAGGTGAAGATGCCCCTCCCACACTGAATTACAGTATGCATTGCCTAACTTCTTAAATAAGTCTAAGATTGTAGGCTCCCATACTTTCACATCCAATGTCAGTGATCTCACCTGCAGAATTTCGATAACATCAATGGAGAGAAGCTACACATATAAGTATTAAAAGAAGCAAATACCTTGGATATATGAACGCCGAGATTCCTGTGAACACCAGAGCATTCAATGCACATCAAAACTCCGAGATTCAATGATGCCCAATCAGGGTCTGGTGCATTGCATTCTGCACATGTGTTATTTCCAGGAATTCCCCTAAGTTTTGTGAGGACGTCATCATCCTCCATATTTGGTCTTTGATTATAATGTTGTTTTTGATCTAAGGTGAGATCATCATTAGCAGGACCAGAGCTAGTACAGTTTTTATCCAAGTATCTTACTGGTGACTGCAGAAGATAATATAGTCTGTATTAGCACGAAAACTTCACTCTCAGTTAAAACAAAAGCTTGAGACTCATATTGTGCTAAACCTGTTGCAGAAAATGAGAATTCAGACATGTTGCTATAGCTGCTGTGATCTTATTTACCCAATCCATCCTATCGGCTCCATTTTCAGCCTGATATAGCATAGAGAAACAAGCTTTGTTACCCTCCTCAAGCTATATTTGCTCTTTCACATCTCTCTATATGCTAAATTAAGAACCTGCAGTGTATAAGTCTTTTGAGGAGAAATAATCCTAAAACAGAGTCGAAGATCTGTGTCCTCTGCATCCAATTTTATCAGTGAGGTACGAAGATCAATCATATTACAATCTAAGCTTCCCTGTGAAGCTGATCGATAGTGTCTTGAACGAAATCTCCTAAAGACGCCACTATTATGCTCACCTAAACCACTATAATAATGTTGAGATCCCTAAGAAGAGAAAAATATGATTAGAGGGATTGATAGTCACGCTTCGGAGTAACATATAAATCTCTCTAATGGAAATGAAGCAGTAAGAAAAGAGATGGGAGCACATACATACCGCTGATTTATTACCAGTGTTTCTGTAATAGTATAAGGATCCATGATTATCAAGTACAAAGAACCTCCGTTTCCAATCGGCTCTCAAACTAGCTGATCGTTTTAATAAATATCCCTGTTTAATTACCTGCATTGGTACATAAAAGAATATATGTTAGACATTAGCTCTTTGAACAATTGACTACTATTGAGTGCGTTGGAGACCCTTACTTCCTTGTCTGCTGTTAGAATCGATGTTGCTTCTACGTTTTTATAAGGAATAGTTCTGTAAACATGGTTTCCATCAACACCAGATGGGTCTGCTTTAGCAGAGATTTGCTGGCTGTCTAATTCAGACTGAGTCCTGAATTCTTGAATGCGTCTTGCAAATCGATCTTGTTCAATCTTAGACTGTTCTTTTGATTGTTGTGCATATGTCAATACCTGTAAGAAGAAAATTAGCAAGGTGTGCAGTGCCAAATTAGGAAATAGCCAGACCTTTTAATGACCTCAAGTGCACATATCACTATCTCCCGAATCGTTTAAGATTATAAATTTACGCCTAACTTACTTCACATGTTTGCAGAGTAAAAGCTATAGTTCCTTTAACAGCCAAACGTGTCCATCACAAACAATTATATACCAAATGACGAGAACCAATTGTTAACTTCAAAACAAAATGTTAACCTTTCATATGCATTTGTAAAACAAGCTGGCATATCTTTTTCTGTTTATTTGCACTATTGAAAAGGGTTTGACAGTAAGGTCGTACCTGATGGATATAAGGCTCCAATTGACTTAATAGGTCATACCCCTAAAGCACAAAGAGGCCACATTAAGGAATACAGCATGACACAGATGTTGAGGTCTCAAAATGTGAAATAAGAAGAAACCTACAAGCTTGAAATATCTCAAATGGGAATCCATTATTGAACTTATAGATTCCAAGAACTCATACTTCTTTTTTGCTTCAATAGTCATCAATGAACTTACCTGCATTTCTTAAACCAAAGAGAAACCATTTAGACGCAGAAAGGTCAAAAGAAAATAAGAGTACTAGCTTCCGATCATCGAGTAAGCATACTAGATTGAAACGACTTTTCTCAAATGCTGACTTCGAGTTCTCCAGATCCTGTAAATACAACACTAGAACTGCTTTAACATCCCAGATTTGTGGAGCAACGATATATGTAAGAAATAGAGTGCCAATACCTCCTCCAACTCAGCAACAATGTCTCCTTTGGTATTTTTCTTTAGTGACACAAACTTTTCGCGTGCCTTCAAAATGCATAAGAAAACTCATTACGTAGATTCAGATCAGAAACACATTTATATCTTAAAGTAGATTAAGCATCAACTACAATGCTATTCAATCCCTCCATATTTGAAAACTCTTGGTTCTGTGCAGAAGTTGAAAAGGAAAACTTTCTTCTAGTCTCAATATGCATTATTAATTGAAGAAAACACAACAACATAATACGACCGCGCTAGCCATCTAGATATTAGTGTGAGATTGTGAGCTTCATGAAAAAGCCAATCTGTATTTTTTAGTGAGACAAATAACATATTATTTAAAGTGAAGGAATAGATTATAATCAATTTACCTGATCATAAGAATGAACAGCTTTATCGAAACGACGCCGAGATTCCTGTAAAGGTAGAAAACAGTCATAATAATGTCAATAGTTACTCCACAATTATTCAACCTGTGGATACAAAAGACCAATGGATCTCGAGTCATAAACTTTACAGTACACAAGGAGTAGAAAACAATAATAGAAATGTAACCTTTGCTTCTTTTATATCAACATTCATAAAGCTCGTCAGCCTGTCAAGTAATACGTGCTCCACCTACATAAACAGCATCACTTCTACAAATGACAAAGTGAATATACAAATTTGAGTTTTCAAAATTCACATTATATCTTAGATTCCTTTTCACTCACATCCCTCCTCAATCATGACACAGGTATAGTTGAATGCTTAAATCTTAAATAAGTCTCTACAAAACATTTGTATAAAGGAGAGTACAGATAAAAGAAGTTACAGCTACCCGGACAGATAAAAGTCTTCCAATAATGAGATGTCATTTGTTTGTAAGAGGAGAGCTCCCGAAGTGATTTTTATGTGCAACTATTCAGAAGAATACAATGAGAATTACCTGTGAGCGAAGAAACTCCTTATAAGAGGAGAGCTCCCGAAGTGTATTTATAAATTTAGATATTACAGGACCTGATGCCACCCAAAAGTATAACACCAAAGTAGATTAGAAACAAGAACTTCTGGATTTTCTTATGAATTCTTCCATGTTAACTCACGAACTTGAGTTATACAAACAGAAAAACAACAATAACAATAGTAATAGCCAAGATGAGAGATCTTATTAGCCAATAAGAACCAGTCTCCTTCTCATCTATACATGTGTTACAAACTCAGAGTTAACTTTAATCAATGGATTTGAGCATGTGAAAGTGAAACTCAATCCTACCAATTACCACTATATATCTATTTCAAATGTAAGTGTGTAAGCCGGACTTAGTTCAAAAGCAAGCATTGTTTAAAAGACTAGCCTCAGTTCTGCAAAAGCACCACTACTTACATTGAGGAGTCTTTTGGAACTGGTAAATCAAACCTAAATTAAGAGTGGCAAAATTAAATGAAAGTGAAAAGGGAACCTCCAATTGAAACACTGACGGGATCATCATGTCCAGCGCCAAACTCTTCAAGAGAATCTGCAAAGGCACTGACTCCAGTGGATGCCTCTCCCAATGCTCCCCTATAACCCATCATAATGCAATAATATAACAGAGAAAGATGAAGACATTACGACCAAAAAAGGAAGGAAGGTAGATTTACACTACACTCACATGAACTTCTTAACACCTTTGTATAACCTCTGACAACGATCTCTAAGCTCATCAGTTGTTCCTTCCAAGGAGAAAACCTGATCCAATCAAACCATAATAACCACCAACATCAATACATCCCCAGTGGGGAAAAAGGCAGTCTACCTGTTTTTGAAACATTGGGGAATCCTCAAGGTTCATAAAGGCAGCCATTGTTGAGACCAAACGTATCCGAATTGAGTTAAGACAAGACAAATAAACCCTATATATACTGTCTTTCACGTTTTTCTTCGATCCGAAATGGATCTCGCGAGCTCCAGAGGCGTTTCTCTGTTGTTTGATGTTTTTTTTATTTATTTGCTTTGGGAGGAACCAACAAAAACAGAGAATTCATTTTCTTACCAAAGACATATAGTATTTGCTAAGAAAGTACTTTACTGTTTTAAAATATGGATTAAAATTATTTTACAAATTCATTAAGGAGAAAGTACTTTTTCTAAACTAAATTACTGTTTTTTACTTTTAAATTTAATTTATAATAAAATAAATTTTTATAATGTATTTTGCAAAATTGTATTGATCTAATAATTTAAAATTTTAAAATAAAAAGTACGCCCCTAAAACCCCTAATTGATTTTTTTTTGACACGAATTATCATTCCATTCAATAAAAACTGCATCTGTAGTTACAAAATGCTGTAAAAAGAAAAAACAACAATAATAAAATTTCGAGGCATGAGCACACAATTGATTTAAATCCAAATAATAATCCTATTATTTATTCAAATTGGTACACAGCTACAATACCGGGGACGGCGAGACGAGCACACCGGCGATCAATCATGGGTTTTATTATCATTCATATATGGTATTCATTATTCACTTATACTAATATTCATTATTTACAATTTTTCATACGGATTAGGGCATCTCCAATGGTTAGCTTCATTTTTTGCTTTAATGAATCAAAAAATAAAGCAACATTCTCTCCAATGATTTGTTTCATTTTTTTCTAATATTATTTAAATATTATATTTTTATTTATTACTAATTAGTATTTACATCTTTTAGTTTTTGTTAATTTACTAATCTGTCCAATCTTTTTTATTTGGCAATAGTTCAATAAAATTTTGATTGAACAAAAATTATACATTAACATTGAAATAAGATTATTAGACACAACATAATAGATAAAAACAAAAATAATATATTTTATGACGAAGCACTAGACATATATTTTTCCCACAAATATCAATTAGCGCATTCCAAAGTGAGAAATGAGCTTCTTTATCTTTAATTTTTTCTAAATCGAGCAAGAAATACTTGGAACCGAGTACTTTCATTCTCTTCTATGTCAATCTTCGGAGGTGGAACTTCTCTACAGACTTCAATTGGAGCATCAAGGTCACGCTCATCCTCGATTATCATGTTATGTAAAATTATACAAGTAGTCATTATATCATGTATGACATCTTTTTTCCAAAAGCGAATTGGCCATTTCACAATTGCAAAACGTTATTGAAGAACTCCAAATCCACGTTCCACATCTTTCCTACATGATTCTTGTTGCGTAGCAAAAAAAAAAATTTTGGGACCCATTGGCTCATGAATAGTTTGCACTATAGTAGACCATTTTGGATATATACCATCGGGCAAATAATAACCCATACTATATTCTTTTCCCTGAATAACATAATGAGCAAGAGGAGTAATACCTTAAGCGAGATTGGAAAAAAGATGTGAAGAATCCAATACATTGATATCATTATTGGTCTCTGGCATTATAATATACTAGATTAGGTCCCGCGTGATACGCGGGTATAAGTAAATGATTTAGATTTAAATATGATAACCAATGCTATTATATATTTTAATCGACGTTAAAATTAAAATTTAGTTATCATTAGTTATTTTGATATGTAGTTTTTTTTTTTTACAAAACCGTTAAAACTAACATCAACATATGTTGCAGTTTTTAGGTTTAAACAAACATAAAAGTGTACATATATTATTTTCCTCTTCAAATTTATATTATTAATCTTTTATATGTTATATATTTTAGTTATTTTTATCTTATAATTTATGTATAAAATTGATATTTTTTATGTTATTATGTAGTTACCATTTAAAAAACAATAAATATATTCTTTTGTTATTATTTTATTTAAAAAGAATAATAAGCCAACAATAAGACAGTTTCCATTACTTTAAAATATTACGTTGACATGTCATAATCTTAATTATCAATGACACATGTCACGATTTAGTTAATTATAATTCACTTACGTGTCGCATCTACGTTAAACGCGTTCCGGTTTATATAATAAGATATGCATGCCATATCTAAAGATCATAATCTGCCATCTTTAAGAATTATTGTAGGTGAATCACTACGACCTGCATATTGTCCAGCCCATCCAGTAGAACAATTTTTCCACTTCCAATGCATGCGATCTAAGCTACCTAACATTCCTGGAAAGTCCCGTTTTTCACCGATGTAAAGAAGTCTTAAAACATCAGCATGTGTTGGTGAACGTAAGTATTGCTCAGAAAAAAATTTCACTGTACAAAATCTTGTTTCATGATATGAACTCCATACAAGATCCTAATATTCATGCATATATTCAAGCTGAACAAAAACGACTTTTACTAGAAAGAGGTGCACAACAACAAACTCAACAAGCTCCTCAAACATCAAATTCATTCGAAAAATATTTTGAAGATTTAAGTCGATCCGAAAGTGGTTTACCGGATTTCTAATTGTTAATTTATGATGTATTATGCTTATTTGTGTTTAGTTTTTATATTAATTGTGTATTTTTAATTTTAATTTTGTTATGTATTTATAATTTTTATTTTTATTTTCTTTTTAATATATATTTTATTATATTTAATTTTTAAAAGAAAGTAGATAACTTTATAACATAAAACTGGGTAATATCACTATACATATTTTGTTTAAGAATGAATTAATAATAAAGTTAAAGTAGAGGACCAATTTACAATTAAAAAATTTCATCTTCAAAAATTGAAGCAAGAAATAAAGCACCATTGGAGTGAATTTTGCTTCAAAATAAAGCATCATTGGATATGGTCTTATGCATCATTTTGTAATATGCATTCCCCATTCTTGTTGCTTATTGATGGATAATTACATACAATGTTGGTACAAATTTTGGTTTCAGCCAATCACATTTCTATCTTGACTCAGAAACTTAAATAATAAGTAGGACAACAAATAAAATATATAAAGCAAATGAAATACATAAAAAAATATAAAATAAGGATAAGTTAAAGAAATTAGCAACAAAAAGAAAGAAAACAGGGCTCTAGTCTCAATACGATTCTTAACTCTAATGACAATTATTTAGTCTCTGGCAACGGTGCCAAATTGATAAGCGAGATTTACTTATCCTCTTACTAATCGTTTGTACAATAGAATGGTTTAATCGAATTCACGAGGAATAAAGTTGCAACACTAAAAATATGAGAACCAAACTAACCTAGAACCAATAATGTTTTTTATGAGTATTTAATATAAGAAACAACATGCAAATAAATAAGAAACAAAGAATAAATTAAGATAAAAGCATTGGGTCATGAATTTTACGATCAAGAGATGTGATTAACAATCAACCAACAATGAAACAATCAGTCAATGTTAATCCTTGGTTTAAAATTCCCTTAATTAGACTAATTCACTTTCATGACACTAATCCTTCTCTTAATCATGCAACTAAAAACAATCTCTTGGATAATTTCACAATCTATAGGCAATAAGATCTAATTCATGATAAACCACTAAACTAACTAAAAAAATATCTTGGATAGTGTCATTTAGCAAACAATAGTTGGTTCATGAATTTCATCAAACAAATTTTGGGCACAATTCATCCTATGATCTCAACCAGAGTGATCAAGTCAAATCTAGCATTAAGAACACCTATTGAATGAAGATCCAAACATTAACAACCGTAAATAATCATCAATCAACCTCAATACAAATCTTATCTAGCCTATACCAATAACCAAAACTAATCCCTAACATGCAAGAACACAAAGAAAAAAGAAGATGCATATATTAAATGTTGATGTAATACAAGTTCCTCCAAGATAAAAGAGAAATCTCCAAAGGAGATCTTTTTGATCGTGGGGAACAAACAATACCAACCTTGAGAAAAACTAGAGAAAAAATGGCAAAAAAAAAGATGAATCAAAGATAAGAATAAAATTTAAATAAAAGTTGAATGAATGATATCTACAAAATTATGTCTAAAACATATTTATAGTCTCCTAATTATGGTATTGGGTTAACCCAGTTGAAGATGGGTTTAAACTCAAAAAGGAAGTCAAAATGTTGAAAATTTTGTCTAGGATTAGTTTGGCCAAACCGATCCACCAAACTGATCCTTGCCCCTGAAATTTGCATATTTTTTCTTGGATCGGTTTGGGTAAACCAATCCTCCAAACCGATACGAGCTTTATGTTCCAATGCTGCTAGACACACTTTCAGTCTGGGGTCCATAATTCTCTCATATTTGAAGTTATAGTGTCATGCAATATTTTTCTGAAAAGCTGACTCAATGGGCTACAACTTTGATAAAAGAGTCTTCTCCTAATTTCCAGTGGAAGCTGGTGTAAAAGATGCATCTTCGGGGCAGACAGTTTGGAGCTTCGAATCTAGCGGATCACAACTTTGATGGTTCATATCTTGCAATTCCATGGGGCGTTCAAGATGCCATGATGAAATTTCTATTTCAAAATTCCCAAATCGCTTGATCTTGTGGCTTGTTGTTTTGATCCCTATCAAGTCCTCTTTTAGGCTTGTTTGCATCCAATTGATCTTGCTTTTAAATTGATTCACCTTCGACACTTGAAATATGAATATGACATGCAAATGCATCCTATATATGTTTAAATTCAAGTGAATCTACTTAAAATAAATGCAAAATAAGAATTAAAATGCATCAAATACACATTACATCAATTCCCCCAAACTTATCTTTTGCTTGGCCTCAAGCAAAGCAAATATAAGTGAGAGAGAGAGAGAGGGGTTTGAAGGTGAAATCTTAGAACCAAAAGATTAAGCTAAAGCCTAGTGAACTAGCATCTCAAACACAATACATCATCAATCTCGAACTAGCATCACTACTCATCTTATCATTCATGCATTTTCACTAATCATTCTATTACTAAGAGTAAGTGATCCACTTGTCTAGCCTAAGTTATCTTCATACATTCAGTTAGATGGGTGAAACTTGCTCAAATAATGACCTTAGATGCTTTCAATTGGTTATGTCGAATTGGGATTCCTTTGCATCAAGAGAATGTTTGTACACAATCATTGGGCTATCACTCAAAAGAGAGTGATTTGAATGGCAAAATCAAAATGAGACAAATGGCAATGAGAAATACAATCTTTCAACTTTCATTTCTAATCATTCCTCAAAAACCATGCCTTATTCTACCCATTCTTCAAAGGTTATAACCATCCCTTTCAAATTCAAATTTCTCGAACCAACAATTATTTCTTATCTTTCTCACTTTAGGCTTTCATTTTTCTCCAATAAACTTATCATTCTTTCGCATGTACTATATCAATTTGCATTAGCCCTTTTGTATCATTTAGGCTATTCTTTTTATATTGCATTTTTCTTAGCCTCTTTTTTATTCAACTTGGAGTTTTTCTCTTAGGGATTCTTTACATTTTACTTTCTAATCTAGTGGAGATTCGTTATTCTTCCCCAAACTCATCACTTCCTTTTTCTTTATTTTCCCAAACATCCTCTTTTGAAACTTAAACCACCAAAATATTTATACATCTATCCCAATAGAACAATAATTAGAATGAATCTTATGGTTAAAACCCCAAAATAATTAAGAACTTCCCAATACCCAAAATTTCCTATCCTAAATACCCTACCTAAGTGCTAGATGATATCATCAATCTAGCTAAATAGAAGTTGTCAATTGTCGCCTTTTATACTCTTGAGTTTTTGTCGTTGATTCACTAATTATAAGAAACTCGCAAGTGTTTGGGTTAATTGGGTTTAAAGGTGGAGAGGAAAATCATCCTAAAAATAAGAATGACTGGTTTAGCCACAAATGTTTAGGCTTTTGGGTGACTAAACAGTTTTAAGAAAAAATTAAGCCTTGATACACACTAAGATTATTATTGAGAAAGCTAATTAGAAATTCAAGTTTAAGTCAAAATAGTTGTGAAGATAACCTAGAGCTAGCAAGTTTCAAGACTATACAATAGATTTTTAAACTTCAAGATCCAACACACGAACTTCAACACTTTTCAAGACTACTAGAATGTTCAGTCTAATCTATCACACTTGAGATGCTAATTCAAAATGCTAAAACTTAAGCTTTACAAGGCAAAATCATCACTCGTTTCCTATGCAAATGCAACCTAATGCAAACTTCTACATGAAATTAGATGCAATGCATTTTTTATATTTTTGAAACTTTTTCGACTTTTATGGTTTTTTGTAATCCTTAGCTATTCACAATGAAAATGCATGATAAAACCAAAATAAAAACTAATTTAGATACGTTCCCTTCCCCAAACTCAATTCACACGGTCCCTTGTGTGAAAATGAATTTAGAGAAAGAATCAAAAATAAAAGAAACAAAAGCTAAAATGCAAGTATGTACAAGGGTGTTTAAAGGTACCTCTATAGTGGTTGTCGGAATGATCAACTGAACCAATTGAGCAATTTGAAGATGTTTTATCTTGTATCTCCCCACCCTGGAAGCAACTTCAACTTGGTTCTTTTCAACACTCATCGTTTCCAAGAGTCATTATACCCAAAATAAAATAAAAAAACTCCAAAAGAAAGTTAAAAACAAACTAAAGAAAATGATAAAATAAAGGATAAACATGGGACTTCCTCCCAAGTGAGCTCGTTTTGCGTCATTAGCTTGAAGGTTCTTGGAAAAGTATCCAAAGACGTGTTTAACGTCGTTAACTTGACGGTTGATCATTTTATCTCATTTTCCTTGAATGTTTCCTTCAAACCTAGTTGCGCACCTAGAAGTTCAAGATCACAAAGATAAACTGAAGAAATTAACAACAAAAGAAATAAAAATGGGGCTCTAGTCTCAATTAGATTCCTAACTCTAATGGCAATCATTTAGTCCCCGACAACAAGGCCAAATTGATAAGCGAGATATTACCAATACCCTTACTAATCGTTTGTAGAATAGAAGGGTTTAATCGAATCCATGAGGACTAAAGTAGCAACATTAAAGATATGAGAACCAAACTAATCTAGGCCAATAATGTTTTTATGAATATTTAATATAAGAAAAAAATGCAAATAAATAAGAAACAAAGAATTAAATATGATATAAATATTGGATCATAGATCTTACTATCAAGAGATATGATTAACAATCAACCAACAATGAAACAATCAATCAATGCTAATCCTTAGTCTAGAATTCCCTTAATTAGATTAATCCACTCTCATGGCACTTATCCCTCTCCTAATCATGCAACTAAAAACAATATCTTGGATAATTTCACAATCTAGAGGAAATAAGATCTAATTTATGATAAACCACTAAACTAACTAAAAACAATATCTTGGAAAGTGTCATTTAGCAAACAATAGTTGATCGAACATATTTCGGTCACAATTCATCATATAATCTAAACTTGAGTGATCAAGTCAAATCTAGCATTACGAACACCTATTGAATGAAGATCCAAACATTAACAACCGTAAAACATCATCAATCAACCTCAATACAAATCCTATCTAGCTTATAACCAATAACCAAAACTAATCTCTAACATGCAAGAACACAAAGAAAAAGTAATATGCATATATTAAATGTAGATGTAATACAAGTTCCTCCGAGATAAAAGAGAAATCTCCAAAGGAGATCTTTTTTATCGTGGGGAACAAACAATAACAAAACTTGAGAGAAACTAGAGAAAAAGTGGTTAAAACAAAAGATGAATCAAAAATAAGAATGAAATTTGAATAAAATTTGAATTAAAGATGTCTACAAAATTAGGTTTAAAATATATTTATAGTCTCCTAAAAATGGTATTAGGTTAATCCAATTGAAATGGGTTTAAACTCAAAAAGGAAGTGAAAATGTTGAATTTTTTGTCTAGGATCGGTTTGGCCAAACCAATCTTTGCCCCTAGAATTTGCATATTTTTTTCTTGGACCAGTTTGGGTAAACCAATCGTCCAAACCGATCCGAGCTTTCTATTCTGAATGTTGTTAGACCCAACTTCAGTCCGGGATCCATAACTCTCTCATATTTGAAGCTATGGTGTCATGCAATATTTCTTTAGAAATCTGACTCAAAAAGCTACAACTTTGATGAAATAGTCTTCTCTTAATTCTCAGTGGAAGCTGGTGAAAAAGATGCATCTTTGGGGCGAACAGTTTGGATCTTCGAATCTAGTTGATCACAACTTTGCCGATTCATATCTTGCAATTACTTGGGGGCGTTCACAGTGATTTTTGGCTTGTTGGAAAGCTTGAATACATTGCTACAATATTCAGCAAGATGCCATGATGAAATTTCCATTTCAAAATCTCCAAATTGTTTGATCTTTATGGCTTGTTGTTTTGATCCCTATCAAGTCCCCTTTTAGTATTTTTGTATCCAATTGAACTCTTTTTAAATTGATTCACCTTCAACACCTGAAACATGAATATGACATGCAAAAGCATCCTATATATGTCTAAATTCAAGTGAATATACTTAAAATGAATGCAAAATAAGAGTTAAAATGCATCAAATACACATTACATCACACTAAGACAAAGACATTAGGGACATCATTTCCTTGCGTCGTACTTGAAGAAAGTGGCAAAATTTGATGTTTCTTTGGATAAGATAATCACTTGACTGTCTAACCAAGCGTATACTTTGTAGCCTTGTTGTTATTTTTTGCCTAGGTTACTCAGTATTTATGTTCTCGCGTTTGTAAATCCTTTGATCATTTTAGTGAAAATATACTCATTAACACTCTAATAAGTTACAATACTGGTCTCTAATGGGAAGTGTTATAATAGTCAATAATTGCAACTGTGTGAATATAATTTTTGTAAAGTTCATTATTATTATGCGCGCACATTAACACTCTGCTTTTTTTCTTCTAGGATCAAAATTCATAAGTTATAACGCACATTAATAATATCTTCTTCTTTCATATAGTAATTTTGGGAAATTGCAATGAATAAACATTTTATATCATATAATTAAGTAACCAACCCCTAGGATTTAGTATTACTATTCAAATTTTCTAAAATGCAATTTTACCCCCTCTCTTATTGTCTCTTCTCTCTCACTCTCTCACTCACTCTCACTCACTCATTTTTTCTACACTCTCTTTCCATAATATACAAACCACTTCAGATATACGGATACTAAAATTGATTTTTGAGTTTATGATATATATTTGGGTCTAGGGTATATATTTTGGGTTTATGGTATATATTTTTGGTTTAGAGTATATATTTTGGGTTTAGGGTTTATTTTTTTGGTTTAGGGTTTATTTTTTGTTTAGGGTTTATATTTTGTGTTTAAGGTTTATTTTTTGGTTTAGGATTTATTTTTTGGTTTAGGGTTTATGATTTATATTTTGGGTTTAGAGTTTATATTTTGGGTTTTAGTGTTTATTTTTTTGTTTAAAATTTATATTTTGGGGTTTGGTGTTAGTTTTTTGGTTTAGGGTTTATATTTTTTTGTTGTGGTCATTATTCACTATTAAATTAAATATATCTCCATTTTATATAATTTTAATCATGTTAAATTTAGAAAATATGTAGTTTTATATAACATTGTGTTTGTTTAATATATTAATTGACAATAAAAAGATGAGGGGGTGAAATTTAAAAATGTTGAGAAAGAGATAGAAAGGGGGGGGGGGGGGGGTTCAAGTAGAGATAATGGTGGTATAATTATGCCTAAAAATCTAAATATATAATAAATGGGTAGTTACTAAATTTCCTATATACAAATGTATATTGAGATAATTAGCCCATAATTTTTCTCTATAATATTTTCTATTTATTAGATCCCAAATATCTATGCATAAAACTTAAATATTATCTTTTTATCTAATAAAATTATACATATATCATAAAAAGCAAATTTTTATTTTCGACCTTTAGTCTTTCTAACCTATATTATTATTTTATTTTATAAAGTAACATATTAAGGGATCGAACTTGGCCACTCGCATAGTGAGTGCATTTTCAACTATTTATGGAGTTTGGCTACTGGGCCGGCCAGTTGTGGCCCAGATATTAATGTGACAAAAAAAGTAACATATTAAGGTTTATCTTTCTATCCACATCAGCTTTCTCAAAAGTTCTCTCCACTTGCCACCTCAACAAATAGAACTAAATCATATATGATGATTCGTGTTTCAGGGTAGTGCCGTTTCTTAATTTTTTAATCTTCACCATCGTTTTAAAGTTTAATAGATGTTACGAAACCGATGCGAACATAAACTCATGAACCAACAAAAAATTAACGCTTCAAATTCCAATTTTTTCTAAAGAACTTTTCATATTAACGTTCAAGCATAAAAAAATTATAGGAGATGAAGCAATTATCAATATCCTCTGATTTTAACAAAGAGTTTGTATCGTTTCCTATAACCACATCGAAGGAGCTCAAATTTCGCGAGCCGTTAAGCTTCGTAAAAATCAAAGCCCTTAAGTGTTGCTCATTCTCGTTTATATATTTATGATTCTTCTTTGTTTGAGTTTCAGAGCACATTCACAATGTAGTTGGCGAATCAGGCTAATTTTTCTTCTGTAGGCTAAGGTAAAGTAAAAAAAAATTCACCAAACTTTTCCAAAACAACGATTACTAAATAGTTTATACATTATGTTGTATCAAGTTTGTCATGTACTAACTATAAAATCCTATGTTAGTTGATTATTTCCTTTAAATGATGTATCTTACATTCTATTATTAGATTTTTGTAGGAGAGAAAGATTGGGAGGGCGCAGTGAAATTGCTTTTAACTAGCTCTGAAGACAAATCTTTGCTTGGTTTGGAGTCATGTGAATGCTACCAAAGTGGAGATGGATGTTTTAAAACTTTGGAATGCGAGTAGAATCTCTGGTCTTCATGATTATGAAGATGAAGTGCTAATCAATCTTATATATTGCTTGATGGGGAGGTAACATACAACTTTGCTTATTTAGAAATTAAAAAATGGACAACCACTAAATTATTTGAAAGATATTTATTAGCACTTAGAATGTTTATTATGTCATTGGTGCTTTTGCTCGATGTTGTTTGAGATAAAAGATAATATGCCAATTATATAAGTGAGTTTTTTTAGTTTATGTAAAAATATTGTTAGATTAAATTCAAACTAAATGGTATTTCTATCATAAGAGTAAATGGTGAAGATTGAAAAGATCCAAATATCCCTAACTAGATTCATGAAAAAGATATATACTAGCAAGTTCGCATCATATTTAAGCGGTAGTTCACATCATATTTACGTGCTGAATAAGTTGTAACAAGTAAGAAATATGTTCTTGGAATGCCACTCTTAAGTGAAATTGGTGTTGAAATATTGTCCATGTCACTTACTCATGATACGGTAATTTTGTTTTAACATTCGCATGTTCTTTCCACATTATTCAACTAGCTTCTATAATGATTAGGATCTATATGTTGGACTTCTAACGATTGTAAGAAAGTGGCGTTGAAACCGATATGACAAATGGTATGGAGACAAATCTTCAAAAGAGCACCCAATTGATGAAAGAAAGGCTAACGCGAAGAATCGAATTGCAAGAAAAGAGAAGTTGATGTTCTCTTTATACTAATTTTTATGATCCTATGCACTCTTCATGTGGTCTACTCTTTCCTCATGATTCTAATTGGAATTTAACATTTTTTTATCCCATTAAGAATGAAGATAAATTAAATATCCTTCTTTGTGATGTAAGTTCTATTATAATAAAGGTTTTTATGGAGATCGAATCTTAAATGGACCAAGAATATGTAAAGTCGATTATGAAAAGGATATGAATACGCACATGCCATTAAGGATCGAAGTTGGCTTCCCTAATCATTTTTTTCACTCCCCTAATCGTTATAATCGCCATTTTATAACCGGGTTGGACAAAAGTGGTGAAACTAAAATCAATAAGCTTTTCCTAATCTCCCCTTGCCCTCACGAACTATATGATAATGTGGATTTGTATTAAAAAAAAAATTACTTTTGTAAGAAAAAGTTGACATAAGTATTGTATTAGGACATCTCCAAAGGGACACTTCAAATTTAAAATGTCATGTGTTTTCTTCCAAATGCAACACTTCAAATTTGAAGAGTCAAAAGTGTGTATTTTGCAATATGGTCCATATTTTTGTTCACAATTAATTAACATCATACAATTTTATACGTAAATATAAAACATCCATCATTTAATAATAATATGCAATATTTATTAATAAGACATTACATTATAATATAAATTACATGATTATTAGAAAACATATCAATATCATCATAAAAAATTTAAATATCAAATTATTAATTAGTATTATTCCCATAATGCTCCCATATATTCTCAATCAATACATTTCAAAGTGATAGATGAGTATTTTTATTTTTTCATCAACAAATTACAAGATAAAAATTGTGGAAAATATGCATCCAAATGGTATATCCGAATTCGATAGTGTAAGTATATTTATTTTTATTCTCCGTTTACATTTGATATTTGTTTGTATATTTAACCAATTTTTTAAAACAACATATAGATGAAAAAAGCAAAAAAATTGTTGGTGCAAGAACCAAAATTTAAAAAAGGTTTCAAATTTGATAATGTGTGGAATTTGATGAAGGATATATCAAAGTTTACTAAAAATGTCAAAGTAAGCATTCCGGATATGCCTAATACTAGAAGCGATGCTATTGCAGCTCTCCAACATCATAATCTCCAGGATTGTCTCCAAGATCAAATTAATCACTCTCCAACATTTTGGATCTTTCATTTGAGTTTTGCGTTCTTCGGTCCGATTGGATCGAAGAACGCAAAACTCAAATGAAAGATCCTTGAAGGTAGTCATTCGAGTGTTGAAACTTTGGTCTCATCAAATGAAAAAATCATTGACTTTTTAAAAGAAAGTACAACAACTAGGAACACGAATTATGAATTAACTCAATTACATTTGCAAAATCAAGCAAAAAATTAGCGTTAAGAGAAATGGAAGCGGAAAATAAAATATTGTTAACAAATTTAGACTCTATCAGTGATAGTAATACTCGTGAGTTTATTCAATATGAGCAAGCAAGAATCATAAAAAAAAATTAAGAGCAACTTCAAGCTTCGGTTACACCAACCTTTTTTAGCAATATTTTGATGATTATGAAGGTAGTGGATCAAATTTAAGTGGATATTAATTAGTTTGTTTTGATATTTTTATTTGGGTAAAATTTGTATGTTATGTAATTTTTTTATTGCTCTATTTTGTATTAAATTTCCTTGATGTTTTTAAAAAATATTAATGGTATGTGATATATCTCATACTTTAATATTATAATTTTAATTTATATGTTTCTAAATATAAGATGCATAAATTAGTAAACATCTTTATAAAATGTGTACTAAATAAATTATTACACATTTAAAATAAATCATAAAAATGTTGGTACCACAATAATAATTATACAACTTAAAAATACGAAATAAATAAATCTATGGGCTAAAATGTAATAAAAATGCGACACTTCAAATTTGAAGTGTGAGAAAGTAGACACTTCATATTTGAAGTGTGAGAAAGTAACACTTCACATTTGAAGTTTTGAAGTGTCTCTTTGGAAGAGAAAAAACTTCAAATTTGAAGTTATAGAGTATTCTTTGGAGATGTCCATTAATATTTTTTTTTTAAAAACATCAAAGGAAATTAAATACAAAAGAGAGCAATAAAATTGATTACATAACACATAAATTTTACCCAATTAAAATATCACTACAAACTAATTAATACCCACCTAAATTTGATCCACTACCTCCAAGATCATCAATGAATTGTCGGAAAAAGGTTGGTGTAGCCGAAGCTTGAAGTTGCTCTTGATTTCTTTTTTGTATGATTCTTGCTTGCTCAGATTGAATAAATTCACAAGTATTACTATCACTGATAGAGTCTAAATTTGTTAACAACATTTTATTTTCAGCTTCCATTTCTCTTAATGATAATTTTTTTGCTTGATTTTGCAAACGTAATTGAGTTAATTCATAATTCTTGTTCCTAGTTGTTGCACTTTCTTTTAAAAAGTCAAGAATTTTTTCATTTGATGAGACCCAAGTTTCAACACCCGAACGATTATCCTCAAGGATCTTTCTTTTGAGTTTTGCGTTCTTCGATCCAATCGGACATTGTGATGAATTTGATCATGGAGATGAAGATAATCCCGGAGATTGTGATGTTAGAGAGCTAGCAGTATCATCGCTTCTAGTATTAGGCATATCCGGAATGCTTACTTTGACATTGTTGGTAAACTTTGGTATATCCTTCATCAAATTCCACGCATGATCAAATTTGAAACCTTTTTTAAGTAATCCACAAGGTCCAAAGAAAAAATTGTTCAGGGAAAAGAGTATACAATGGGTTATTATTTAGAGAAAAGAGTACACATTGGGTTATTATTTAGCTGATGACATATATCCGAAATGGTCAACTATTGTTCAAACTATAAGTAATCCACAAGGTCCAAAGAGAAAATTGTTTGCGGCAAGACAAGAAGCATGTCGTAAAGAGGTTGAACGTGCCTTTGGAGTTCTACAATCCAAGTTTGCAATTATAACAAGATCGTCACGTTACTGGAAGAAAGAAGTGTTGCATGATACAATGACAACTTGCATTATAATGCATAACATGATAATAGATGACGAACGTGATATCAATGCATCCATACGAGATGCAAGATTAGCACCCGAGCCAACTGTAGAAATTGCAATAAATGAACATGCTCGATTTCAACATTTTCTATCTCGTAATTTGGTGATAAAAAATAAAGAGAGTCATCTATCACTTCGAAATGCATTGATCGAGCATATATGAAAATAATACTAATTAATAATTTGATATTTAAATTTTTTATTTATGATGTTATTGGTATGTTTTCTAATAATTATGTAATTTATATTATAATGTAATGTTTTATTAATAAATATTGCATGTTATAATTAAATGATGGATGTTTTATATTTATTTATAAAATTGTATGATTTTAATTAATCGTGAACAAAAATATGGATCATATTGCAAAATACACACTTTTGACATTTCAAATTTGAAGTGTTGTCTTTGGAGGAAAATACATGAATTTGAAATGTGTGATATTTCAAATTTGAAGTGTTCCTTTGAGATGTCTTTAGTAAGAGTGATTACTTAAATTACTTTTAACAAAAAATTATAAAGAAAAATTTGCGCGTGAAATTATCCTAATTATACATTAAAATTTTATAAATAATTTACAAATATTAGAGTCATCATTTTTCATCTTTTTTGACAAATTGTATCCACAACGGTAATTAGACTTTACCATCTCTCTCTTGATATTACATTATTAGACTCCACGACGATTCTCTCCAATCCAAACATGGAAGCCCTAATTCACCATTTCACTCTCCTCTCCGACCAAGCCCTTGTCGATAAATCCTTCGACCCTTCCACAATCGAAGACCTCATGCGTCTCTTCGAACTTGATTCCTACAAGGCTTGGGCTGCGCTCGAATCCGAGCAGCAACAACAACTCCAAGCTGCTGAAGAATCTCTCATTCAAGCCGAATTCGAACTTGATCGGTAAATTTTTCCTCACAGATCTGGATAGAAAGAGAGATCTAAAATCCATGAGTGTGATATATGATTTTAGGGATATGGAATGGGGAATGGAGGAATATAGGCGTACGTTGGAAGAGATGGACAGAATGGAGGCTGCAGAGCTTAGAGAGCTTGAGGAGAAGGCCGAGACTGCTCGGAGAACGGGGAATCTATTGGAGAAAGCGGCAACAATCGCCGCTAAACGGCATATTGCAGCGGCGATGGGAACAGCCGCAGCATCGATGAGATCTGCCTGGAAGGCTGCATCTGGAAATAAGATTCATCCAGCTTGATCCATTATTGATAGTGATGAACTTAAAAGCATGATCCATGGTATTTATTATCAGATGATGATTCAGTTATGTCGATTGTAGTATATAAGTATTTTATTAAATAAATCCTCTCCGAACACATATACTAGTTTTTTTCCGTTGAATCTTGTAATTTGTAATCACTACTCCTATTAAGGGAAAAGTAATCAATATTTCAATTTCCAAGAGTTTAGATAATCATGTCGTTTTAGGCATACCTTCAAGTTCTAAACAACATAAATGACTCTTGTCTCTAATGGATAAGTTGTAGGACCGAATAAATCGGACCAACTTAAAACCGATTTAAAACCGTTACGAATTATATAAATTACTGAGTCGAGTTGAAACTCATCCTTAATTTTTTAAATCGCATGTAGTAAGACGGTTTTATGCGATTCAGAATATCATGATACAACCATAGATATCTTTTTAAGTTTTACTCTTAACAAAGTCTGATCAAACTTAGTATTCTACGAATACTCTCGAAATAGGAACTTGAATTTATTACATCTTTGTTCGTGTTTGTTTTTCTCTTCAAAACCGAAAATCACTTTGTTTTCTAATATTGATGTGAGAACTGAATGAATGATATAAATGGCGTGAAGCACTTATTTATAGTGGGAGAATGGGTAAGAGTTGCGAACGGACACACCCGTTCGAA
The DNA here is from genome assembly GCA_900406425.1 of Iberis pinnata. Classification (NCBI taxonomy): domain Eukaryota; kingdom Viridiplantae; phylum Streptophyta; class Magnoliopsida; order Brassicales; family Brassicaceae; genus Iberis; species Iberis pinnata. Next base: position 32,177 of record OVBE01000209.1, read on the forward strand.
CGGACACACCAGTACGCACAAACACACCATTTCGCGTAGGGACATGCACCAGTTCACATGTGTCCAGATACAATGAACCAAGTTGGCATCGCAGGTGACCAAATACAACAAATCTGGTTGTGGGTGAAATTGGCCGAATAAAATTGGGCTAATAAACAGTTGGGCAGAAAATTAAATTTAGGCTGAAATGTGCATGGGCCGAAAATGGGCCAAAAATTGGCCAACTTTTTTAATAAAAAATTTCCCTAAAAAGAACTTATTTAATGGACTTTCCACCCCACAACCCGATACCATGCCCGTGCCGAACTGAGCTGGTGGCAGCGACGACGCACGCGCAAGTGTGATTCTCCTCTCTCACTTGCACCATGCATAGTGTCCCTTGTTACTCACTTGTAAACATGATATGAGTAGACTATGTATATACCACTTGGAAACACTTCTCCCAAGCAATGTCGGACAAATTAACTTTGGTTAATTTGTTAATTTTCGGTGTGTTCAACTAATACACTTTGACATCACATTTCTCATTCAATTTAACTCCAATTTTAGAATTTGAACATTCAAATTTATAGTTCAAACTACAATTTTTCCAATGTAATCATAATCTGGCGATTATGGGCAACAACCTTGCCGAAAAGCTCATCGGAAAAATGATGAAAGTCACTGTTACAAAATTGAGTTCCAACAACCCCTTACATGAATAGAAATGATCGTAAACATCTGATGACTCTAATGACTCGTAAGAAAGTACTGACTACATTCCCTAAGAAGCTAAACATAGGACTTTTTGAGAGCATTGCGAAAAATCACTACATTATAGTTGGTAGCATTTTCAGCCTCGAACCAGTCACAGTTAATACATGTCAGATTTACTTGGCCAAGGAGTGAACGCGATGTCTTGAACCCCCCCCCCCCCCCCCNTAACACATTTTCATTTTCTCACAGAACTAAGTTATATATTTTGTTCATTTTGGCCCTGAACAAACATGGTATCATGAGTGACTTGGAGAGATAGCCTTTCTTTCTCTCTCCTAGAATCGACCTTATTCACACTCATTTAGGTGATCTACCATTAACTTTTTCAAAGTATCCTGTAATACTCATCTCAGAAAGTTATGGAATCATTAAAAGCTTCATGCTTAACCTTATCACTAATAGGATTACACTATTTTCACGGTGTTTGGATTTAGTTTGAAGTTTTTGTCCCCTTGAACCTATTTCTTGGGACCTCCAGTCAGTTAGGTAGGGTTACCATCAAACTTCATCTTTGTTCATAGGCTTTTAAAGTCATTCTTCTTGATGATTTTTTTACTTGGTCTCTTACCAAACCTTTAGTGAACGAATCAGCTAGGTAGATTTGATAAATGTTATCGTAAGTACTCCTATTGAGATCAAGTTTCTAATGGTATTATGTCGTCGTCTTATGTGATGAGATTTGCAATTTTACAACATACTTTGTGCCCGAGAGATAGCCGATTAACTATCACAGTGTACACATAATGCGGGCATTGGTTTTTCCCACATGGGAATATCTTCCCAGAAATTCCTTACCCATTCGGCTTCTTGAGCAGCATTATCAAGAGCTATAAACTCTGATTACATGGTTTACGTGGATATGACAGTTTTTTGGATGATTTCCAAGATACTGCAGCACCAACTAAAGTAAAGATATATCCACTCGTGGATTTTAAGTTCTTGGAGTCTGCTATCCAGTTTGCGTCACTGTATCCCACCAAAACTCCTGGTTTTTTTACCATAGTGTAATCCGTAGTTTTTAGTATAATGTAGGTAATCTAATCCTCTAGTTATATCTTTCCAATGTTATATCCTGGATTACTAATGTAGCAATTCAGTACATTAACTGCATGCGCTAGGTCAGATCTAGTACAATTGGTTAAGTACATTAGACTCCCGATTATCAGAGCATATTCCACTTGTTTCACTGTTGCTCCTCAGTTCTTACTCGAGTGAATATGAGGGTCTACTGGATTTTTCGCATTCTTACTTGAAAATTCTTTGAATTTATCAAGTATCTTTTGAGCATAATGCGATTGTGATAAGATGATGCCTTCGATAATTCTACGATTTTAATTATGAGAATAACATATGCTAAACACATGTCTTTCATGTCAAAGTTTCGACTAAGAAGACTCTTTGTGCGATTAACCATGTATTTATTACTTCCAATAATAAGCATATCATCGACATACAATCCCAACAAAACGTATCCATGTGAAGTACTTTTGATGTTTATGCATTTATCACATTCGTTTATAGTAAACCCATTTGACATCATTAAATGGTCAAATTTTTCATGTCATTGTTTTAGAGCTTGCTTGAGTCCGTATAATGACTTCACAAGTCTACAGAATTTGTGTTCTTGTCTTTGAAATGAAAAAACCTTCAGGTTGTTTCATATAGACTCCCTCTTCTAAGTCTCCATTTAAGAAGGCTAATTTTACATCTATATGATGAATCTTCAGGCCAAGCAGTGATAGTAACCAATGTCTTAATGGATGTTATCCGCGTTACCGGAGGATAAGTGTCACAGAAATTCAGACCTTCTTTTTGTAAGAATCCTTGCACTACAAGCCTAACCTTATAATTTTCTATGGTGTTATCAGTTCTTCTTTTTGTTTTGACAATCCATTTACACTCTAGTGCTTTAGACCCTTCACGTATATTGGCTATCTCATAGGTATTATTTTGTAAGATAGAATCAATTTAACTATTAACGACTTCCTTCCTGTGAGGTGCGTCTGGTATAGACATATCTTCAAAGTAAGTTCTTGGTCGTTCTTAGCGAGAAACACCATCATGAAATCATCTCCAAATGATTTTTTCTTACGAGCTCTTTTACTTTGTCAAAGTTCGCTTCTACTTATTCCACTTGTGGAGAAGTTCCAGAAGTGCTTGCCTCATTTGTTGAGGAATCCACTTCTCTTTGTTCAATAGTCCGTTTTGGATGCTGTTTTTTCTTACAAGGAAAAATGTTTTCAAAGAAAGAAGCATCATATGATTCTATGACTGTATTGACATGAATATCAAGTATATATGATTTAGGAACCAGAAATCTATAAGAAATGCTATTGTGTGCATAGCCAATAAAAACATAGTCAACAATTTTAGGTCCAACAGTGACCTTTTTCGGAGGTGGTACAACAACCTTCGCAAGGCACCCCCACACTTTGAGGTATTTCTATGATAATACATTATCTGTCCAAAGTTCATAAGGCGTTCTGCTATTTACTTATTTGGTGTTTTGTTCAAAATGATATTTGTAGTAAGCAAAGCTTCCCCCCCCCCCCACATTAACTGGGGTAACCCAGATTTTCGCAACATTGCATTCATCATTTCTTTGAGAGTGCAGTTTTATTATTCAGCAATCATGTTAGATTCAGGGGAATAAGGAGCGCTAGTTTTATGTATGATCTCATATTCTTTGTAGAAATCATTAAAAAGACCACCATACTCACCTTCTCTATCACTTCTCACTACTTTAGTAGTTTTACCAAGTTGATTTTCAACCTCGAGTTTATATTCTTTGAACTTTGAAAAGACTTCATCATGTAACAAGTATACATAAAAATATCTTATGCTATCATCTATAAATGTTACAAAATACTTTTTACCGCCTCGAGTTTATATATATTTTAGATCACATAAATCTGTATGGAATAAATTTAAAGGTTCAGTAGTTCTTTGATGGAGTTTTGTGAGTTTCACTTGTACACAAACTTCACATTTTTCCTTATTTACTTTGCACTTAGGAGTTAAGTGCAAACTTATTAAATTTTTGCATAGATTTATAATTCACATGTCCTAATCTTACATGCCAAGTATTGAAAGACTCAACCAAACAAGCAACAGATTTTTCATTCACTTTATTGTCAATTACAACATTAGCCATGTCAAGCTTATCAGGAAGAAAGACTGTCATTACACACATTTTGACAAGTCCTCCTTTTACAAATCCATTTCCAAAATACACCTCATTCTTCCTAAGAACCAACTTGTGTGCTTCAAAGCTTTTTTTGAATCCAGCTTTTCTCAGTAGAGTTCCTGAAACCAGATTCTTCCTCATGTCTGGCACATGTTTCACGTTGTTTAGTGTGAGCTCACATCCTGAAGTCAGCTTCAAAATCACTTTGCTGCGACCTTCAATCTTCGAGTGAGCTGTGTTTCCCATGAACAGTTGCTCCTTAAATTTTTTTCTTCTGATAAGTCGTGAACATAGACTTATCAGCGCATATGTGGGTGGTTTCTCCAGTGTTATACCACCATTCTTTCAGGTTGTCGTCAACCATATTGACCTCAGAGACAACCGTGCACATGGCTTCCTCAGTAAGGTATGCTTGAGCTTTATCCTTAGCCTTAACAATACTTCGACACACATCTGCTTTGTGTCCTTGCTTTCCACATTTGTGGAATTTTCCTTTCAACTTCGTATTTTGCCCATGCTTCTTGAAGTTGGTTTGAGGGACTTCTGTTTCCCTTTTCCCTTTCTTTTGAATTCAGCCACATTTACCGTATGTTTCTTGGAAGTAGTAAAGTTTGTACGGTTTTTCTCTTTCATATGAAGTCTCATGATGACATCGGAAAGCGACATCGGCTTCTTCTTATTCTTGAAATAGTTATTGAAGCTTAGCCAACTTGGGGGAAGCTTCTCAATGAAGCAGTTGACTGTGAAAGTTTCATCAATCATCATCCCTTCAGCTGCAATCTCATGACAAATATAACTCAATGCGTCAACTTGTTCCATGATGGGTTTTGAGTCCACCATCTTGAAGTTCAAAAACTTCATGATGACTAATTTCTGACTACTAACATCGTTAGATTTTTACTTCTTTTCTAAGGCGAGCCAGTACTCCCTAAAAGTCTATGCCTCCTAAATTTACACTTTATACAGTGGATCAATGAAGCGACTTAAGATCCAACCTTGATAGAAGAAGTCATGATGCTTCTAAAAATCAACAAAAACTTGAACATAGGAATCGTTGTTTACAAGAGGAACGATCGGTGGATCGTCCATAAGGAATTTTTCAGCGTTCCAATTGCTCATGTAGAAGAGCATTTTGTTCTGCCATGTTTTGAAATTTTGTTCCGTCGAATTTCTCTGGCAGTAGGCCTTGTGCCATTGCTGCAGGCAGTTAAGACATTCCGACGAAGACATTTTTCATAACAGAGGTTTGGGCCGTATTGCCAGATCCATCAATTCGTTTATCAGTATGGACGTTATCAGTGTTCTTGATTGTCATATGTAAAACAGAAACCAGAAACTATCAGTAAAACAATCGCAGAAATGTTTTAAACAAATCGCCAACCGGTAAAAAACGTTTTAGAAATCGTTAAAACTCGAATCCGATTTAAAGCGGTAGCTAAAAAGTGAATTTAAGTAATTGGAATTGTAGGACCAAATAAACTGTACTGAGCTGAATCGATTTAAAATCATTACGAATTAAGTAACTCACGGGGTCGAGTTTGAACTCTTTTCATAATTCGTTAAATCGCTCGTAGTAAGACGGTTTTATGAGATTCAGAACCCCATGATACAATTGTGGATATCTTTGTTAAGCCTTACTCTCAACAAAACCTGATCGAACTTAGAATTCTATGAATACTCTCAAGACAGGAACGAGATTTTATTAGAACTTTGTTTGTGTTTGTTTTTTTTCTTCAAGACCGAAAACCACATTGTTTTCTGATATTGATGTGAGAACTGAATGAATGAAATGAATGGCGTGATGCACTTATTTATAGTGGGCGAATGGGTGAGAGTTGCGAAGGAACACACCCGTTCGACCGGACACACCAATTCACATAAACACAACATTTCGCGTAGGGGCATGCACCGGTTCGCATATTTCCAGATACAATGAACCTGGTTGGCATCGCATGTGTCCTGATACAACGAATCTGGTTGTGGGCGAAACGGGCCAAATAAAATTGGGTTAAAAATAATTTGGGCTGAAAATTAAATTTGGGCCAAATGTACATGGACCGAAAATGGGACGAAATTTTTAACAAAAAAATTTCCACAAAAAACCTATTTAATGGACCTTCGGTCCAATCGACCCGCAGCCGTTTCGTGCCGCGCCGAGCCGACGGCAGCGCATGTGCGCATGGTCTTCTCTCTCACTTGCACCATGCATAGTGTTCCATGCTACTCACTTGTAAACATGATATGAGTAATATATATATATACCACTTGGAAACACTTCTCTCAAGCAATGTGGGACGAATTAACTTTGGTTAATTTGTTGACTTTTTGTGTGTTCAACTAACACACTTTGACCTCACACTTTTCATTTAATTTAACTTCAATTTTATCATTTGAACATTCAAAGTTGTAGTCCAAATTACAAAATTTCCAATGCAATCATAATCCAAAGATTTCGGGCAACGACCTTGCCCAAAAACTCGCCGGAAAAGTGACGAAAGTCACTGTTACAAAATTAAGTTCCAACATAATAATGGGAAAAATATGTCGGAAGAACATCACTCAGCCACCCCTACTATTAGCGTTCAGATTCGGTCCCCCTATACTTCTCGACTCCTTCTAATTTCACCTAAACTTACATATTTACAACATCCACTCACTTGTATTTTTTTATCAAACTCAAAACCCCCTAATTAATTAATTTTTGGAAATTGCGATTACTGTTTACGATTTGACACTAAATCGCGTTTAAGAAACATGATTTGACACTAAATTAGTTCTAAAAATTACTAACCTACCAATAACTAAACCAATCCTTAAGTTTACGTTCCAAAAAAATTTGATTACTCTGGAAATCGATTTGGGGAAAAAACACAACTAGGGTTCATAACAATCTGTAAATCAAAGTGAAGCAACAAAAGAAAGAGTGTTGCATATTGAAGAACAAGATGTCAAAGAAAAAAAGTCTTCAAATGGTTGCGAGTCATACACGAGTTGGAGAGGAAGAAGACACAGAACACGAACTGCTTCCGCTTGAATGTAGTGAGGAAATGCTCTCTGGTAAGTGTAAGAACAATATGATAGAGAATACATATGAGGTAGACGATATGCTAAATAGGTTTGAGTATGAAATAAAATAAACTCTTATAGGTTTCATGGATGAAGAGCCTTCAAATTCGAATGTTATTCCAGATTCTAAAGATAAGGATGAGAATTGGTTTAGTAGAACTTATTGGAGAGATGTTGATGGAGCTTATAGTAAGTTAGAATTGGTGGCTACATTCTTCACGGGGTATGAGTTCAAAGATGCTATATTAGATTATGCTTTGATAACAGGGAATAACATTAAGAAATATAGGTGGGATAAGCTTAAGCTTAGATACGAATGTGCTATAATAGGCTGTAATTGGCGTGCATATTGCTCATATGTTAAGTCAAGGCAGTTGTGGGTCATAAAAACTAGAACTTTACTTCAGAATTGCACTCCAAATGGTAAACGTGACATGCTTAAAAGTCCATTGATAGCAAGGTTATTTATAGATAAGTGAGGTTAGATGATGACATAATGCCAGTAGAATTCAGAGTGAAATTAAAGAGAAGTGAAACATTGTTAGTTTAAGAAACCAATGCCAAATAGGAAGAACCTTAGCTTTGAAGTAGCTTAATGAAGAGTATGAACATCAACTAGCTCATCTCAGAGGTTATGTGACTGAGATAACAAACTCCAATCCTGGTTTAACAACTTTCGTGGAAACGGTTTCAAATAGAGCAGGGCAAGATGTATTCAACACGTTATATGTGTGTTTTGGAAACTTAAGAACTATTTGGAGAGGATATTGTAGACCAATCATAGGTCTTGATGGGACATTTATAAAGGTGGCTACTAAAGGAGTATTGTTGGCTGTAGTTAGACACGGCGTAAACAACCAGATTTATCCTATTGCGTGGGCAGTGTGTCAAACTGAGAATTTGATAACTAGTTGTGGTTTGTTAAAAAACTGAAGCAACACTTGCAACTTGAAAATAGAAGGAGATTTTTCATCACATCTGATAGTTCAAAGGTCTGAATCTGAATTATTGTTAGTTATTGTTTATATTGTGTTTTAGGGGATGTTATTCATTTAATGATTTGTAAATCCTAAACGAAATCACGTGTTATTCATGTAATGATTTGTAAATCCTAAACGAAATCACGTGTTATTCATGTAATGATTTGTAAATTCTAATTGAAATCCAGTGTTATTCATTTAGTGATTTGTATTTGGATTTTAAAATTCACTTTGTATTTTGGTGGATTTGGAAGTGCTTTAAAGTTAAAAATACAAAGTACCAAATTCAAGCTTAAATCATGGTATTCTGAATCCAATGATTTTAAAATCCATATATTTCCAAATTCTTATGAATTTACAAATCCATTAAAACACTATAACCAATAACACCCCCCCCCCCCTAATTTTTGNATATTTAAGGGCCTCATCAGTGCATTACAAGCAGATCCACCTGAGGTTGAGCATATGAGATGTGTTAAGCACATAGTAGACAACTTAAAGAAAAATCATGGAAGCAAGGACTTGATGAAACCAATGGTTTAGGGACTATAATGAGGCTGGGTTTACAAGTAGGTTGAAGAGGATGAGAGACTACAACTTGGGTTTGTAAAACGATGTGATGAAGCAGAATCCTAAGACATGGAGTAGAGCATTTTACAGAGATGGAAGCTGTTGTGAAGATGTGGACAACAACCCTACTGATTCATTCAATACATCAATAACTAAAGCAAGAGCTAAGGAATTAGTCCCTATGCGGGAGACTATAAGAAGACTTGCAATGCAAATGATTGCTAAGAAGAATAAGAAATCACAGAGACATCAAGAAATTTGTACCAAATACGTAAGAGATTTTCTTGTCTTGATGAAAGAAGACGCAAATAAATGAACAATCTTCACCGCTAGTCCACAATCATACGAGGTAAAGTGATAGTAGGATTTTTCCTGGTTTTTAATCTCTTACAACACTATCATGGTCATTGTAGTATGTAACGTTATCAATCCAAATGGGTGTGATACTAGCATACTAGATGCAATGAATGCTTCTAATTCAAGAAAATAAGAAAAATGGTGTTTCTAACAAGTCCTAAGTGAAAAGGGAATGCATAGAACTAAAAAGCAGAAACAGAAACAAACATACATAAGAAGCTAAAAAGGATAAAAGGTAAAAACAGAGGAACAATCAAAAATGGTAAAGATGCAATCAAATGTAAAGCAGCTCCTGAGGACAAGGGTAATCGACTAGAGATCCATTCCGATCTACCTAAGCACTTAACATACCTCAATAAATGAGCTATCCCTAGACAGCATATTCATGTGCAACCAAGTCCAATCCCCTGATAGATGGAATCATCCTAAGCAATCATCAGACCTAACTCCCGTTAACGGTACACTACCTAGTAAGCATGAAAAACCAATCTACTAAATCCAATAAGCACCCTAAACATCTAATCCCTTAGGCTAGGATGTGCAAATCTATGAAATCACCATGATCAGACATTCCATTGAACACTTTTCGGGTGCTGGAATGCCCAAAATCATATTTCAATTGGTGTAAAAGAAATCAGCATTAAGAAAAATGAAACAAAAGGATCTATATGCAAACAAGCTTAGGTACTTAGGTAAGATTAGAACATCAACCCTAGTCTACCCCATCCTCAGAAACTTAAGGAAACTACTCACTACACATGGGTATGAAAGCAGAAAAACCAGAAATCATAAGTTCAAAGCCAAACATCATGATCAAAAGTCAAATTATGAGGAACATCAAGAACTCAAACCCAGAAAATAAGAACAGCAATGAAACAGTAACAAACCCATAAAATGATCAGGCTAAAACAGAAGATTAAAAGGTTAAATACTTAGATCAATATGCACCAGATAGAACACAACCCTAAACTATGCATAAAAGTTGAAGAAAATAGAAGATTAACATAAAACTTAAAAGGATTATGGGTTTTTACACTAAGAACATCAAAAGAAAAAAGAGAGAAAAGGAAACCTAAACAAAAATCTAAAAATAGTAACAAAAACAGAATTCCCTAAAAGGAGACGTTTTAGGGCTTATGTAGTGTTTAGGAAAAGCCCTAAAATGCATAAAAGACAAAATACAATCATTGGCTTGGGAAATATCATAAAACGAAAATTTCTTGTGAACACACCTATGGGGCTATATTAGATGCAAGTTTTGAGGCTGAGAACTATGTAAGTGGATTATTTTCAATAGATATGTGGAGATACACTTATGAGTTACCAATAAATCAAATGAGAGGCCCTAGAGTCTGGATGAATGGAGAGTACACATTGATAGTACTTCCTCCTGCAGCTATACTACATGGTTGAAGAAAAAAGCAAAAAATCAACATTTGAAAAGAAGAAAGGTAAGACTGAATCACCTAAGAAGAAGAAGCAACTACATAGAGGAACTGTCTCACTAGGTAGTGTTGGCCATGTGATTCATTGTAAATCTTGTGGTGAGGCATCACACAACGCATCAGGTTGTGCTAAGTTTCCAAGGAAAAAGCATAGGACCGCATTTTCATAGCACAAGCTCAATGCAACATGACTCCAATGATGTTAACATTACTCAACCAACCAAAACAAGTAGAATCTGAAGTATGTAGGTATGTGTTTGTTAAGCATAATGATTTTTTAAAAATACTTTGTGCATTAGAATCTTCTACAAGATCGGTTTTAAGTTGTATTTGAATGTTAGAATGTTTTTAAGTTTGAATGCTTTTAATTTTGTGTTTGAATGCTTTTGAAGTATGTTATAATGTATTTGAAACTTAACAATTTTCTGTGCTTTTGTGTATTTTATTGCAATTTTTGATGGTCTCAATACTTAAATAACTATATAAACACAACTACCAATACAAAGAGAACAAATGTCAATAAAGAAGAAGACATTGTTTTAGCAAGAACAAGTAAAGAAAAGATGAACAAGTGGTATAAAGATAGACACAATTAAAAAATACACAGAGAAAAAATCATGTGGTCTAAAGAAGACAATGACATAACCAATGCAACAGACAAAAGCATGTGGTCTAAAGCAACAGACAAAACCAAGTTTACCAGACCTTGAATAAGCTTCTTGACATTGTCAATGCACCAATAAAGAAGACAATGACATCAATCTTCTTGACTCAAGCAGTCAAACTATCCTAAGATATCTTCATTTCATATATCATCTTCATATCCTCATCACATTCTTCTTCCAACTTTTCACCACACTTTCAATAAGCTTCAAGTCCTCAATTACTTTCTTCTTGAATTCGTTAACATCTTCCACAATTTTCCTACATTTTCCATCAACCAAACATAACTCTTGTATGATAGATTTATCAACCCACTTGAACAAATGGTCTTCGTTTTTCCTCTACTTAGTAACCAAACCAAAAATTTCTTATCATCTAATGAAACTAAATTGCATAGAAAACAACATACTATATTCACAAGGAACCTAAATCGCATATGTTAAAACTCTATCACATCTAACATATTTAAATTGAACGTAAATCCCATCTAATGAATACTTGTAGACCTTACTCACATATGTAAAAGCGTCTATATGGATTGTCTCCAGTCTTCGAAACAAAAAAATGTCACCACTTTCTTTCCACACCAGCACCTAACTGAAACACCATGTGATCTCCTCCTAACATGGAGACTCGAGCAAGATGATGTATTGGACATGGATTTTTTCCCACAAATCGATCTCCTCCTCTAACCCATACATGATTTTACCTCTCAACAACTCTAATTTTTTTCTTCCCCAAATCAATTTCCAATAGCTTTAATCGTAAAAGAATTTGTTTGAAGATTGGTTTAGTTATTGGTATATTAGTAATTATTAGGACTGGTTTAGTGTCAAATCAAGTTTCTTAAACGCGATTTAGTGTCAAATCGTAAAAATCGCAATTTGCTAAAATTAATTAATTAGGGGGTTTTGAGTTTAATCGAAAAGTAAAAGTGAGTGGTTGTTGTAAATATGCAAGTTCCGGTGAAATTAGAAGGAGTCAACAAGTATAGTGGGACCGACTTTGAATGCTAATAGTAAGGGTGGCTGAGTGATGTTCTCCCAAATATGCTAGATTTGTTTTGAATCGATTCAAAAAATTCAGATATTCTTAAGATTTTGGAGCAAAGTAGATTCAAGTCGTACCTCCAGAGACCAATCTCCTAGCTATTTCGACCTTGCATATCCCTTCTACTTTTTCACCAAATACTAATGCAAATTTAAATGTTGCTGCCAATGTTGAGAATTGTACTAATGAAACTATTCTTACACCTACATGTACTCCTAATCCTACTCAAGGAGCTGCTGATTATCCAAGCCAAGATACCCTCACTACCACACTACTAGATAATTCCGTGCCTCTAAATGATCCAGACCTAGAGATAGTGGACAACACTTCCCACACTAATGCACTAGCCCACACCACTACACTTACACTGACACAACAGCCTATTGAGGAATGGTCCAAAGTGATCCGTTCTACACACTCACAACTCTCTCCTCCAAAAGCTTCATCAATACCAGCTTCAAGCACAACCGTCTCCCTTTCATGTTTCTATGTCCTAGCGGATAAAGAAAACCCAGAGGAGAAAGAGGAAGGACAATTATCAGATTCAGAAGCCACCCAATCACAGGATGTGCTTAATGTATCTCGTTATAGTACTCGTACCAAGGCTAAATCAGAACAGCTAGCTGCTCATACCTCTCGTCCACGTATCAAGCCAATCGGTCCAAAACACAAACCTCAAGCCTCCTCTAGGAGGCATTAATGCTATGTCGTTGTTCGCGTGGAACACTCGGGGTTTTAATCAATCCCGAAAACATAATATTGTCCATCAATGGATCTTATCTTCTAGTCCTCAATTTGGTTGTCTTCTTGAAACCCGAGTTCAGGCTGATAACTTTCCTCGTATCTTGCAGGCTGCTCTCCCAGGTTGGAGTGCAATCACTAATTACCAAGCTCACCATCTAGGCAGAATATGGGTTTGTTGGAAGACTGGTGTTGAAGTCACTCCAATAATCATTACTGCACAACTGATGACTGTTCTAGTTACTTTAAAATCGGGCATCATTGTTTTGATCTCATGTGTTTACGCCTCCAATTTTCAGGTTGAACGAACGGCATTGGCGAGATCTTATAGAGAGTCGGCGCCTTTGTGGCTCATTGTCTTACCCGTGGCTGGTTCTAGGCAATTTCAATGAGATCTTAGCTCTTACAGATCAATATAATCCTTCGCGTTCTTCTCGTCAGCTGGACATGATTCAGTTTCAGGAGTTTGTCTTGCAGTGTGATTTACTTGACTTGGCTTATACAGGTCCTCGATTCACCTGGTTGAATAACCGGGAAGCTGACCCAATCGGGAAAAATCTTGACCGTACATTGGTTAATGATGTGTGGAAACAGACATTTCCTCAATCCTACACCGTTTTTGAAACAAACGGCGTCTCCGACCGTGCTCGCGGCATCATCCACTTAACTATCCCTACTTCTCCGATTCGAAAACCATTTAAATTTAAAATGTTCCTAACAACGCACCCCTCTTTTTTGCAGGTAGTTGGGACTCATTAGTCGGACTCCCTAGCTTTATATCAATCACGCATGGCCCTTCGTCTTCTCTACAGTAAACTCAAGGGCTTAAAGGTTTTCCTATGTTCTCTTAACCGCACGGCCTATGAGGACATTCCTAACCGTACCAAGTTTTCTTACCAAGCTTATTGTCAAAGACAAGACGAAGCACTTCAATCACCATCCGCCTCGACATTTCAAGCTGATGCCGAAGCTTCAAAGACATGGCACCACTTAGCACAAGTCGAGGAGTCGTTCTTTAAGCAACGCTCTAGAATCACCTGGCTTCGAGAAGGTGACCAAAACACCGGGTTCTTTCATCGCACAGCTTCAGCTCGAGCTTCCAAGAATTCCACTAAGCGGCTACGCCTCAATTCTGGTGAATTCATCATCGACTTGCCAACGATCAAACAAGTAGCAGCCTCTCACTTTCAAGCGTTCCTTCAGGACCAACCCGTGCTCACTCCTTTACCCTCACCCCTCTTGAGCTCACTGATCACTTATCGGTGCACTTCAGAGGCTGCTGATTTTCTAAGACGGCCCATTCTCCCATCCGAGATCAAGGACATCCTCTTCTCTATGCCCCATAACAAGGCTCCCGGTCCAGATGGTTACACTTTGGAATTTTTCAAGGCTGCCTGGTCCATTGTCGGGGCTGATCTCACAGCGGGTGTTCAATCATTCTTTATGTTTGGTTTCTTGCCCCATGTTATCAACGCAACCTTGATTACTCTGATCCCGAAAAGTGAGGCCCCGGAGATGATCACTGATTACAGACCCATCTCCTGTTGCAACACTATCTACAAGATCATTTCCAAGCTGATTGGCAACCGTCTAAAGACTATTCTACCCGATGCCATTGAGCCCAATCAAAGCGCTTTTGTGAAGGGGCGGTTACTACTGGAGAACGTCATGCTAGCTACCAAAATCGTTAAGGACTATCACAATCCATCTTTATCCCCTCGTTTACTTTAAAGGTTGATATATCCAAAGCTTTTGACACTGTTAACTAAGATTTCATTATGTTTGTCTTACAGGTCATGCAGTTACCACCAATCTTCATAAGATGGATCAACTTGTGTATATCTACTGCAACTTTCTCCATCTCGGTAAATGGCGAACCGGCAGGGTATTTCCCCAGCTTAAGAGGGCTTTGACAGGGTTGTGCACTTTCTCCTTACCTTTATGTAATCGTCACTAATGTCTTGTAAATATTTTTGAATGCAGCTGCAGCTTGTGGGCACTTTGGGTACCACCCTCGATGTGCCGAGCTTGGGGTGACGCACCTATGCTTTGCCGATGATATCTTAATTTTTTCAGATGGTACACCAGATTCATTGCTTGGTATAATGGATGTCATGGACACTTTTGGGAAAGCATTGGGATTAAGGATTAACCTCCAAAAATCATCGATCTTTCTTAATGCCAATCCTCCATTAGCCATGGTTCAGGTCGTGAACCGCCTAGAGCTCAAGCAAGATCTCTTACCCATCCGTTATTTGGGTTTTCCCCTCACGACCAAAAAAATCTCTAGAGCTGACTATGCTCCTCTCCTTGACAGATTGCGTTCGCATATGTCTACTTGGGCTTCTCGTTTACTCTCTTTTGCAAGTGATCTACAAATAATCAAATCAGCGATCATCAGTACGATGAACTTCTGGCAGTCGGCGTTCAGGCTTCCCAAAGCTTGTATCCGTGAAATAAATAGTTTGTGTGCCAACTTTCTTTGGTCAGGATCGCCTACAAATCATAATTCAGCGAAGCTAGCTTGGATGGACGTATGTAAGCCTAAAGAAGCCGGGGGTTTGGGTCTACGATCGTTCGAAGATACATCCCGGGTTTTCACTCTTGCGGTGATATGGCGGTTATTAACGGATACGAAGTCACTATGGGCTGTGTGGATCCATCGTTACCTCATTCAGAACTCAACCTTTTAGGATACAAATTCAGCAGCCTTGGGTTCATGGATTTGGCGGAAAATTCTTGAATCCCGAGCGATCGCAATCCCATTTCTCCGCTTCACCATTGGTAATGGAACCCGTACTTAATTCTGGTTTGAGAATTGGACCATGTTGGGTCCGCTTTATGCTCTTGCAGGTGATCGTGGCATTCGAGAATATGGCATCCCTCGTCACTCCTCCGTTGCACATGTGGTTTTCGACTCTTCTTGGCGATTGAGACGAACTCGCAACATGGAACTCCAGCAACTTCAGACACAAATCCGAGCCCAACCATTACCAGATCCACGAGGTGGTCAAGAAATCATCCTTTGGCGACATGGTCCGAATGAATACAAGCCTTTCTTCTCATCCTCTTCTACTTGGAGACAGTTAAGTCATTCTTATCCGACATAATCTTGGGCTAATACTATATGGTTTCCGCAGTCCATTCCCAGATTTGCTTTCATCTCGTGGTTTGCAACTCTTGACAGGTTGCAAACAGGACGTCGGATGCGTGTTTGGGGTGTGAACAAGCCATGCAGACTATGTGGAGAACCCGATGAATCTCGAGATCACTTATTTTATGCCTGCCCTTACTCGTTCACCATCTAGAATGATCTCACCATCCAGCTTCTTCATCATCGCCTAGATCCGGATTGGACCGCAACCCTAAGCTCCTTGCACAACAACTCAATTCCAATGCAGGACCATATCCTCCTCCGAATGTGTTTTCAAACCACCATATACCATATATGGCGAGAGCGAAATCGAAGAAGACATGGCCAGCCTTCTCATACCGCATCCTACACTCGGTCCAACATCATCTCCACCATAAGAGACCGCATCACCAGCCTTCAATACCGAACGTCATCCCTTTTGTCTCAGTTGGCTCAGCGATGGCAATCCATCAACTTATCATGATCAGCCTCTTCAAGTGCTCAGCGACCTTTTCCGGACCAGCCACTACGGTCATCTTGTCTTCGCTTTCAAGGTGGTGCGTCTCGAGTTGCACTATTTTTCTCAATACTAGTTTTATCCCATAGGATTTTCTAGTATTGGTTTTTAACGAGGCAACTCAGCGCACATCACACACCTAAAAGCACCATCTTACTATTTTTCAAAGCATTCTTTATTCATAAACTTCCATTGCAAAGTAAACCTTTTTTATTAATAAATTTAATATTTAATAAAAAATACAGTATTCGTAAAAAAAAAAAGCAAATAAAAATATTGCTTTCGAAAAATCCGGATATCCGCTCCGATCCGTAAGATTTCAATTTATAAACTATATTATATATAATTATGCATATATACATATATTATAAATTATAAAGAAATAAAGAAATTAGTTTTTTGATTATGTAATAAGAACCTAAAAACAATAATATTACTCTAATTTTTGGATATATTTGTGATAACTTATTGAAATAACAAGTTACAATTAGGTTGTTAAACAAGTTAATAATGAATAAATATAAATCTTTCTGCATGTTTGATTAATATTTTTTTTAAGTTTGAATCAATGTTTTTGTGTGTAAGTTTGCATGAAGAAATGTATTGCGTTAATTTTTTACTTCTTCTGATTTTTTTATTACGAGTTTAAGATATTATTTCGATGATTTTTCCATCATATCTTGTATGATCAAACTATTGGGTTTAATTTTTAAATTAGTTTGACGACATGTTTTTTGTCAAAATATTTAGAAGTATGTTAAACATATTTTTGTTTTTTAATAAATTCTGTATTTATAAAAAAAAAAAATTAATGGATCGAAGCGAATATCTGCATATATTTCCCAGATACTCATAAATTTAAGGATCGAGTCGTATTGCAAAATCAAATATCCAGCAAAACGAAGTGGATCACGGGTCATGCAATTTTTCTGAATATCCGCTCCGTGCATGTGTCTAGTAATGGGTTTCAATCCCTCATCAAAATTTAACACTTTAAACTTTTAAAGGTGTAGGTTAGGGGTGGACAAATAGTAATTCGGGACAGAAATTTTCAGAAACGAAACGGGACGAGAATTTAGAAACAAAAATATATGTCTCATTTTAGAGCCGGGACGGGAATGGGAACGGAAATACAACAAAAATCCACAAAAATGTCATATCGCACTTAGCTAATTTTCAGTGACACACAAGTAATAACTAAAAAGTATGAAACAATTATTTGTATTTAAAATAGCATCAAAGTCAATTATTTGTGTTTTAAATAGCATCAAAGTTAATTATTTGTGTTTTAAATAGCATCAAATCTCGTGTCTCCTTATATAATTGGAAAAGATGAATTCTTCTTATGTCATTTTGCTTAAAAGCATAAAAAATTTTAGTTATAATCGTTAATAAAATCTAATTAAGTTTGTTTATATAAATATTAATCTTAGTTAATACTTAATAGCTAAACTATAAATACTAGAAAAATAAAAATTAGTATATTTATATCATGTAAATATGTAAGATATGATTATATAAAAATGATGTATAATTTTATATATTTGTTCTAAATCAAAAAATTTATTTCAGTTTTATCACGTTCTCATTCAAAAAATGATAAAGTGTTCTATATAGAAATATACCTTTTTATAAGATCGGGATAACGAGACAAATTTAAGACAAGACAGGGCAGGACAAAAATTATGACCACTGACCATCCTAGTTTAGGTTATCAAAAATTAGAACACAATGAGAACACAATAACTTTGAGATCGAATGACAATGGGAATCGAGTTCAACCCGTCAAACTCGACCCATAAAGAAAATAAAATCTACCGAGTTAGGCTTTTTAAGCTCATCCACCATTTCCCAAATATTTTAAATAAAATTTATCCATACCAACGGAAAAGACCACCCAAGAATCAAAAAGATCCACAAATATCAGAGGTTCAGGACAGTGGAATGAAGCCCACAAATGATTATGAATGCTATCAAGATGGATCAAAGAAAAGGAAAGCTCAGAAGACCCAATCTCAAGAGGATGGAAGCAGTAGACAGTCAAAGAAAAGGAAAATCTCCATGGAGGGATTGTCCCAAGACAAATGAGTATCATAAGTTGTAATTGTCAAGGCCTTGGCAAGCCTAAGGACTTGACAATTCACAGGATCAGGGAGTTAAGAAGACAATTCTTTCCTGAGATCTTTTTTCTAATGGAAACTAAAAACAACTCGGCTAAACTAGTAGAATTACAACAAAGTCTTGGTTATAAGAAATATTTTGTAGTAGACCTTGTAGGTCTTACAGGTGCCCTAAGTAATTTTTGGAAGGATAATGTTTATGTATCTATTTTGTATTCGGATAAACACTTAATTGATATAGAAGTGCTTTGGGGTGACTCCCTTTTTTATGTCTCTTGTGTATATGGTGATCCATATGGAAAGCTCACAAATTGGTTATGGGAAAGACTGTCTCGGATGAGCACAACTAGGAAAGGTGGTTGGTGCCTTATAGGAGACTTCAATGATATATTACATGGTGGTGAAAAGAAAGGAGGGGTAACAAGAGATCCTAAGATCTACCAACCCTTTGTTGATATGATTTCCTGTTGCAAAATGAAGGAATTAGACTCTCTAGGTGATGGCTTCACTTGGGGAGGAAAAAGAGGAGGTATGTGGGTCCAAAGCAAGCTTGATAGATGCTTTGCAAATCTCACTTGGTCATCACTATTCCCTGCAGCCAAACAAACCTTCTTAGAGAAAAGGGGATCAGACCATAAACTTGTCTTAGTCAGCCTAATGGGGAATAAAAGCAT
Source organism: Iberis pinnata (assembly GCA_900406425.1). Lineage (NCBI taxonomy): Eukaryota > Viridiplantae > Streptophyta > Magnoliopsida > Brassicales > Brassicaceae > Iberis > Iberis pinnata. Next base: position 51,436 of record OVBE01000209.1, read on the forward strand.
GTTTAGAAGACAGTTCAGATATGACAAAAGATGGATCCACAATCAGGAGCTTAATGCATTAATGCAAAGAGTTTGGCAGAATAATATTGAGACCTCTGCAGGCAACTCAAGCTTCAAAATCAGAGAAATCGGGAAAGAGATAAGTCTGTGGAAAAGGAATCATAATGGCAATGCTAATGATAAAATCCAGATCATTCAGAATAATCTTGAAAAGGAACAGGCTTCTCAAGATCCTTCATGGCAAAAGATTTATCAATTAAAAAAGGATCTCACAACAGCCTATTGTGAAGAGGAGGCTCGCTGGCAGCAAAAATCAAGGGAAAAGTGGCTAAAAGGAGGGGATTCAAACACCAAGTTCTTCCACCAATCAGTTAAAAGCCAAAGATCCAAACTATTCTTGGACTCACATAAGGATAAGCATGGGAAATGCAATAGAAGTGAAGCTTCTAAAGGGGAAATAGCTTGTGACTATTTTGTCAACCTCTTTAACTCAGACAACCCTCAGCACATTGACTCATTTCTTCAAGGTATACCACAAAAATTTTCCCTAAGAATGAATCATCACCTTACCAAAGCTATTACAGATCAAGAAATTAAAATGGTTACATTCTCTATCAATCCTGCAAGTGCCCCTGGCCTGATAGGATGACTAGCTTATTCTTCCAATCACATTGGCAACTTGTTGGTCCCCATATATCCAAAGATATCAAAAGCTTCTTTGAGTCTGGTCAATTCCCATCTGAATGGAACTATACCAATTTGTGCCTAATCCAAAAAAACCAAATCCTGCTGAAATGGTGGACTTAAGACCAATAGGGCTTTGTAATATCCTTTACAAAATATTGGCCAAGATCCTCACACGAAGACTCCAACCATGGCTGCACTCCATCATTTCAGATTCCCAATCTGCATTTGTACCTGGTACACTAATTTCAGACAATATCCTTATTGCTCATAAAATTGTCCATAGCCTCAAACATCATGAGGAAGCATCTGAGCAATACATGGCTATCAAGTCAAACACGTCAAAAGCATATGACAGGATAGAGTGGAATTATCTGGAAAAGATCATGGAAAGACTGGGATTTCACAGCAAGTGGATTAAATGGATCATGTCCTGTATAGAATCTGTAACATTCTCAGTCTTAATAAACAACCAACCTTTTGAAATGTTTAAGCCAAAGAGAGGTCTTAGGCAAGGGGATCCCCTATCCCCTTTCCTATTTGTAATTTGCACAGAAGGTCTATCCAATGCTCCAAGGAAAGCAGAAACTAATCATTCAATCCAAGATATTCAATTTAATAATGATGGGCCTCATATTAGTCACATGTTGTTTGCTAATGATACCATTTTCATCACCAAAGCCAATGAAAGCCAAGCCAATATCCTGAACCAGATCCTAGCCTCATACAAAGAAGCCTCTGGACAAACAATCAACTGCCAAAAATCCTCCATTACTTTTGGAGAAAAGATTGAAGCTTCTGTCAAACAAAGAATCAAAGTTGTTTTAGGAATTGAAGCAGAGGGGGTGCAAGTAAATACCTTGGCTTACCTAAATCCTTTGAAGGTCCAAAGATCAAGTTGCTATCCTTTTTAAGAGAAAAACTAAAAACTAGGCTATCAGGCTGGTTCACCAAACTACTCTCCCAAGGAGGAAAAGAAGTATTGCTTAAAGCCATTGCAACGTCCCTTCCTGTCTATGCCATGAGTTGCTTTCAAATACCCAAAATTACTTGTAAAATTTTGATCTCAGCAATATCAGGTTTTTGGTGGAATGCAGAACAAGGGAAAAGGAAAATTCACTGGGTATCATGGGAGAAGATGTGCCTTCCCAAAGCTCAGGGGGTATTAACCTCAAAGATATTGAATTCTTTAACCAAGCACTTCTGGCTAAACAAGCTTGGAGAATGATCTCTCTTCAATCTAACCTAAGTACAAGGTTCATCAAGAGCAGATATTTCCCAGAAGAAGACTTCCTTTAAATCAACGTAATGAAGAATTCATCCTTTGCTCTGAAAAGTATAGTATATGGCAGGAATCTTCTACAAACTTGATTGATCAGAAAAGTAGGTAATGGCAGATCCATAAACGTATGGACAAGCAACTGGTTGAATGTAAATGGCAGGAGAAATCCTTTAATTAAACAAGTAACCATGAATCTAGACTTGACAGTTTCTGACCTCATTGACTAAGCATCTTCAAAATGGCAGAGACAGAGTTTACAAGAGATGTTCTTCAATGATGATATGGAGTGTATTCTCAAAATCAAACCAGCAATTCACATAGAGGACTTTTGGGTATGGGAAGGAACTAAGTCAGGTAACTTCACAGTTAAATCAAATTATCAAGCTGCTTTTGCTATGAAACACAAGTCACTCATCCAGTCTTAATCTCTTAAACCATCTGTTAATCCACTCAAACATCAAGTATGGAAAATCCAGGCCCCTCTGAAGATCAAAAACTTCCTCTGGAAAACCTTAGTGAATGTTGTTCCTTTTGCAGTCAACCTTCAGAGCAAAGGACTAAAAGTGAATGGCCACTGTGAGGCGTGTGATGAAACTCCAGAAAACACAAACCATATCTTTTTCTCATGCCAAAAGGCAAGGAAATTATGGACTATGTGTATGTTACCAACCCCTGAATTTGGATTTCATCCTTTTTCCCTGATTGAGAACTTAAACCATCTTCTCCTCTCCATGCAGGATGAAAGAGTACCAGAGGAAATTAGAAGATCAATCCCCTGGGCTTTGTGGACCCTTTGGAAAAATAAGAATAAGGAAAGGATTGAAGGTCAAGTCTACTCACCTCTTGATTCAGTTAAGAAAATCATGTCTGATGCAGAAGACTGGTTTCTAGCTCAACAAGCCTCTCAGGAGTTTAATTCAATCCCAATTCAATAGGAGAAGCAGAATCCAAAAAAATGGATTTGCCCCAAACCACCTTGGTCCAAATGTAACATTGGAGTTGTATGGGAACCTAAATCAAGTAAGGTAGGAGGTTCATGGATACTCAGAGATTCTAATGCCAAAGTCCTTCTTCATGCTAGAAGAGCATTCTCTGATGTGGATTCATTACTTGAAGCAGAAGTTATGGTCATCCTATGGACATTGGAGAGTATGATTTCACTTAAAAAGCAAGATATCATCTTTGGCTTTGAAAACAACCTCCTCGTCCAAGCCATTAACCATCCTTCCCTTTATGGAGCCTCTGATGAGATCATCTGCAAGCTGCAGGACTGTAATGGTTGGATGGTCACCTATGAAGCTCGGTTTCGAAATAGACCTGCTTTTTTAATTGCTCAAAGTGTAATTAGAGATGCTCGTTGGCAATCTTATTTAGCTTCTTGTCCTCCCTCCTGGCTATGTAATCTTTTGCAGGCATATTAGTCTTTCCATCAAGTTCAGAATCTCCTTTTGAACCATATGGAATGGTTTATTCTGTTATGTTTCGTTCCTTTTTCAGTATGTGGTTTGTTTTGGGCTTTTGTAATTTCGATGGTTAGATCATGTTTGTGATCCAACTAACTTAATGATGAAATAAAAAAATAAAAAAATAGAATTTATCCTCGCAATTAGAAAGGAATCCACATTCATAACCGCCTCTGACCTAGATCCTTACATTTCAAAACGCCAATAAGTCAAGTCGATTTGTAATATAACCTATTTACAATCCTGATTTAACAATAACTTACCTATCTCTAATCATTATCAGGAATATGATTGAATAATTTTCTTTTAAAGTGACCGCTCATCTCCTATATATTAAAAGAGAATACTTTTTTTTAAAAAAAACCATAAGTTTGTAATAAATTACATAATATACCTTTAGTAATTTAAATATAAACATATTATCTAGATTAAAAAAATTTACCAAGATTTTTCTCCTTTTATTTAGATTAATTTCTTAAAAATATATTTTCTAAGACTATAAATATAATATATGTTATATAATTATATATATTCTACAAAATCATCACAGTTTTACTTCCTATTTATGTAAATATAATCGACAAATTCTATAATCATTATTAAAAATATTATATAATAATACATAAAATTTAAGTCACACTTTTTATTTTATAACATATTTATGCGCATACTAATATACACAAGACTTTGCAGAGCAGAGAGAATGGGCTCGGTTTCTCTCTCTCTCTTTTTCCGATGAAAATTGCCGGTGTAGATCAACTCTTACTTCGCGGTCTCTCTTTCTTTTTATTAGATGAAGTCTGGATCGATCAGAATCTTTTGGAATGGATATCTTCAATTCGCCTCTCTCTCATTGATATTTGGGTCTCAAAATCTGAGTTGGATCTGGGTATATTTCCTCAAATCAATTCGATTCTTCAGGATTATTGGGTTTTCCTCATCAAGGAAATTTTACGGTTGGCTAAAGATTCGCCTTAATTTTAGGGAAGTACCGCCCTTCGGCTATGGTAAGAGTATCTTCTGGGTTGCGATTTCCGTTGATCCGTTTAAGGAAAGTCGTCGATGTTATATATTCAGGTCTAGGTATGATGGCTCATCTCACTTTTCTCTTCTGCTTTATTTTCCTTGGAATTTTTTCCATTTGATTTTATCGGTTTTCATTGATAGCGATATGGCTAAACAGAGTGATGTCATTTCGGGGACAGGGGCTAACGATAATCGCCGGAAGCCTCTCCCTCTGAAACTTACAAATTTTGACAATTCTGATTTGGTCAAAACTTTTGAAAAAACTCTTGTTGGTCGAGTCCTAAACCTCACTGTCCAAGGAAATAATGTGAAACAATTAGTCTCTGTTTTTCCAAGGATTTGGGCTTGCTCGGGTCATGTGCAAGGTTACGATTTGGGGGGGGGGGACGTTTTCGGTTTCGGTTTCAAAAAGATGAGGATTTGGAACGGGTATTGGCGATAAGGCCTTTTTTCTTTGATCGGTGGATGACCACCCTTGATAGGTGGTTACCAAATTCCAGATTGAATTACCCTTCTTCAATAATATTCTGGATTCATGTTGTAGGTGTCCCTGACATTTACCGAGTGGACTCACTATATCGTAGTATTGGTGAAGAATTGGGAGAATGTGTGGTAGTTGATGTACACGAAGGAAAGATCCGGGTTATCATTGACACGGAAAATTCCTTAGTGTTTAATCGTGAACTGGAATTACCCAATGGGGACTTACTCCGAGTCAAACTTGACTATGAGAATTTACAAGGCTTTTGTCGTCGGTGTAAGATGCTTACACATGACGTTTTCGAATGTCCTCTTTTACAGAAGGAAATGGAGAAGAAACAATTCCGAAAAGATGGGAATTCCGGAGGTGGGCCACATAAGTATATCCGGGGAGCAGGTCAGTCGGAATATCGAAGAAATTACTGGCAAAACCGACACCCTAATGCTGGAGAAGGGACAAGCAAAGACGTTAACAAAAAAACAGACTCCAAACCACCAACCAAAAGGAAGCTTTTCTCGGAAGTTCTGACCATTCCTGATGCATCAAAGTCGCGTGTAGATGCTGTCTCAGGTAAGGATTCTGTCGATGGTCTCTCGGGTGTATCTCTGCCTCACAACAACGGCGATGGGAACGCCGATGGTGAAGTGGGCCGTCCTCTACAAACTGTCCCAAAAGATCAGTCCATTACTGAAGCCTCTTTGTCTCTGATGGGCTTCAACACTCCTAATACGGCCCAACAGATCATAGCCGCAAGCCCACCTAAAGGAGGGATCCAGATGCCAATTTCGGACGATGTGATGGGCCAAGAGGGTCAAGCTGTAATTTTACAGAAGGAAGATTCGAACACTTTTGTCGATAAGGAGAAATCATGGATTCAAAATGAATCTGATTTGGGCTTGGGTTTGGGCCTTGAATTAGAGATTGGTGAAATTAATGATTTCTTTATGGGGCCTATTAACTCTAATGTTGCTGATTTTTCTAAAGTTGATACAGAACCTTTCTTGCCGTTGAAGGATCAAGACATAGAGGATTTTCTAAAATTTGATTTTAATCATGAGACTCTTACAAGAAGTGATTTGGGGCAAGCAATGGTTCCTTTATCAGATGGTGTCGTTAAAGGAAAAAAGAGAATTGCTAGGAGAACTGTTCTCCTTAATAAGGCATTACAAATAAAAAAGAAGATTGGCCACCCCATATTTCGGGGTTCTCGTTTGAGGTACCAGACATCTCGCCTATATCGCCTTTCTACGCTTTCCAAAGAGTTGTCCTCATCAAGCTCAGAGATGAGTATTCTAAGTCCGAAGGATGCTGAGTTTTCTATAAGCCAGGTGGTTGAGGAACACCACCAGGCAACGGGTTAAATGATTCTGAGCTGGAATTGTCAAGGAGCTGGAAGCTTCTTGACAATTCGACGGTTACGGGATCTTCGGCGTACGATCTTCCCGGGCCTCTTATTTTTAATGGAGACGAAGCAGAATCGTGAGTTTCTTCAGGATCTTCAAGCGCATTTGGGTTATGAATTTTTATTTGTTGTTGACCCTTCTGGTCTTAGCGGGGGATTAGCCCTTTTTGCTTTAAAAGAGTTTAATGTTCAAGTCTTGTTTCACAATAAAAATGTAATCGATACTTTGGTTACTTTAGACGGAAATAAAACTTTTATCTCTTTTGTTTATGGACACCCTGTTATAAATAAACGTGACGAAGTCTGGGAAAGATTAAAACGAATCAGTATTAATAGATCTGGCGCTTGGGCCATGATTGGTGATTTTAATGAAATAGTTAACCATTCCGAAAAACAAGGGGGCCGAATCCGCCCTGAAAGCTCTTTTCTTGATTTTCGGTTAATGCGTCAATGTTGCGGTTTAATGGATATTCCTTTTACGGGTAACTGCCTATCTTGGGTTGGTCGTAGGGGAAAAAATATAATTCGTTGTCGTTTAGACCGGGCCATGGGTAATGAAGACTGGTTTGACATATTCACGTTGTCACATATCGAATATTTGCGATTCCTGGGCTCCGACCATAGGCCAATACTCTTTCATTATGCCCAGAGAAGGGTTAAAGGTACCCATCAATTTCGTTTTGATAAGCGATGGCTACTAAGGCCAAATTTTGATACAATCGTTCAACAAGGTTGGAACGGAGGTAATATATCTAGCGAGGCGACGGTGGATGTGCGGATTAAGTCTTGTAGGAAACACATATCTAAGTGGAGAAAGTCGGCTAATGCAAACTCTAGAACTTATATCGATGATTTAAAAAGTAAGTTCGATAATGCAGTCACTAGTAATGCTACGAGTTCAGAGGATATTACGCAGATCTCCGAACAATTAAGGGCTGCAATTACAGAAGAGGAAATTTTTTGGAAACAAAAAAGTCGGGTCACGTGGCTTCAGGAGGGTGATAAAAACACCAAATTTTTCCATGCTATTACTAAGCATAGGAGGGCCAGGAACCGGATTACTGGCTTAATGACGGGTTCTGGTTTTTGGGTTGAAGAAGACACGGAAATAACCCATGAAGCGGTTAGTTACTTTCAGGGACTCTTCACGTCTTCAAATGTTACTCATTTGGAACCTGCACTAGAACCGGTTGGAAGCACAGTTACGGATGCTATGAATGCACTACTTTTAAAAACGGTCACCGGCGAGGAGGTTCGTGAGGCCGTATTCTCATTACACCCCGAAAAGGCTCCGGGTCCTGATGGGATGACTGCACTTTTTTATCAACGGTTTTGGCATATTGTAGGAAATCATGTGACTGATATGGTCCGTAACTTCATGGCAACGGGCGAATTTGATCCACATTTGAATGAAACACATATTTGTTTGATTCCAAAAACAGAACGCCCAAGGACTATGGCAGAATTCCGGCCAATAAGCTTATGTAATGTAAGTTATAAGATCTTATCCAAGGTTTTATGTCAACGTCTTAAAAAAATCATGCCGAACCTGGTCTCTGAGACACAATCAGCCTTTGTGGCAGGCAGATTAATTACGGATAACATTCTTCTTGCTCAAGAGGCATTCCATGCCCTTAGATCTAAACAGGGTTGTATGTTGAATTTTATGGCTATAAAAACCGATATGAGCAAAGCATATGATCGAGTGGAATGGAGTTTCCTCCGGGCTACCTTGTTAAAAATGGGTTTTGCATTAAGATGGGTCAACTGGGTTATGACTTGTGTGGAGACGGTTTCCTATAGAGTATTACTTAACGGTAATCCTAAAGGATCGATAAAACCATCACGAGGTCTTCGACAGGGGGATCCTTTATCCCCTTTTCTGTTTATCCTGTGTACTGAAGTACTTATCGCTAACCTTAAGTTAGCTGAATCCAGGAAACAGATACAAGGTATAAAGTTTAGTAGGGCTTCGCCCCCAATTTCTCATCTGCTTTTTGCCGATGACAGTCTTTTTTTCTGCAAAGCAACTTTGTGTCAAGTTGAATGTGTAGCAAAAATACTTCACCTTTATGGTCAAGCTTCAGGACAACGGGTTAATTTTGACAAATCAACCATTGTCTTTGGTAAGCGATTTCCGAGTCAGGATCGTCTACTACTTCAACATCGTATAGACATATATCGGTTAGGGGGTACTGGCAATTACTTGGGTATACCTGAACAGTTGCATGGATCCAAGGCCCAAGTTTTTGCATATGTTCGGGACAGACTCAATAGTAGAATTAATGGTTGGTCCGCAAAATTACTCTCTAAAGGAGGCAAAGAGATTATGATCAAATCAGTGGCCCAGGCCTTACCTATCTATGTGATGTCCTGTTTTAGTCTACCAAAACAACTACTCAAGAAACTAGCTGGAGC
>OVBE01000210.1:0-60177 GCA_900406425.1 Iberis pinnata
AATGGATTCTCAAAAGACTGCGCTTGTAAGAGAAATCTAGAATTCTGGTGGTTTGGCCCTCACCACTTAGAATTGTTTTGAGTTAATAGTATAAGGGTTTTAGAATGAAAATTGACTAATTTTTATTGATAGATTCGTGCTCAATATATAGAAGAAGAGAAAGGTACATGCACCTTCACTTGGAAATAACAGAATTGTCTTAAAGACTAGAAATTAAATGAAAACATGCAAAAAGATGTCTCTTGAGTTTAAATTCGAAATTTAACTTCTTCTTAAGTAGAGTAGACATTTTCCCTCCTTTGATCAAGTAATAACTAAGTAACTTAGGGGAAAGTGAATTATTAAGCCTCGTTAAAAACCTTTGCATAGAAAACCCATTGGGATAAAACCATGCAAAGGAAAAGAGTGCAAGATAACCACTTAGTTACTTAGTGTATTAACTTGATCTTCTTCTTCATTAATTGCATATGTGTTGATGTTGTAGATGTCCCTTGGTGTTGAGTCTCCTAGCTGCATCCTCTTGAGTGAACTCTTGACTCCTTTAGCTAACTCCTTAGCCTTAGCTCTAGTGATCACTCCATCTATTACTTTGAAAGCTTCTTCTAAATCTTGCATCTCCTCTATCTCTTCATCTGTTGGGTCTCCTTGTGAGTAGCTGGTTGGAATCACATCACCCTGGTTATTAGTTGTCTAATGCATCTTAAACTTGTCTGAAGTAAAACTGCACCTTGCTTGGAATGTGAGCTTGCATGATCATTTGTCTCCTGAAGCATGTTGTGATTTGAAGTTTGCTTCTATCTATTAGAACTTGAATTTGAATGTATAATTATCATGTTTGTGTGCTGAATATGAACTTATGGATAGTATATACCCTTCAACCTTGCCTTCTTTCAAACCCTGAATTTACTATTGAGTGGCAGGTTTTTAATGGAACGAGCTTGGTAGAACGTGTTAGGTTCAAACTGACGGGAATAAGGTCTCATGTAGTTCTAGTCCATGCTTTTTGGACTAGATAGGACTAGGTAGGATGCAATTTTGGATCTTGGTTTGGGTGGAAATGAATGAATTAGTATTGGTAGCTGGTAAAAGGAAAGGTAGAGTAAGAACCTTAGGAGAAGAATGGAAAAAGAATCAGTATATGCTAGTAGAAAGTTGGGGGGAACAATGGTATGCAAAAGAAGTATGGCTAGTGCAGGTTAAGAAAAGTATATGACAATGAATTCAAAAAGGTAAAACCCAAAAAGATGGTGTAAATGAAAAAGGTCAAAAGCCATATGCACTTAAGTAAGTAAGTTCCTGAAACAACTAGCAGTCGTTAACGATATAAGTTTCTCCTAAGTGTAACCAAAGAAAAGATGAAAAAGGGAAAATATGAATGAGTAAGATCAATTCGACTTTTAAAAAGGGTAGATTTAAGATCTTTTACTAGGTAGAATCAAGAAACTTATGTTTTAATAGCATTGGGTAGATGAGGTTCTGTTTCTGTATGCATCTAAGTGTTCCTACCTTTAGCCTTCTGTTAAAGCTCATTCCTTTTTGAGAGAACCCTTATTCTGAATCATTAACCATTGCATAAAGGGGTCATATTGACTCCTTAACCTATCCTTCACCAAATGAGTTCATTGAACACACATGACTTGATCCATTGTTCCTGATTAATGAATATTAAAGGGGCAAACAAATTTGAATGCATTGTGGAAGTTGGATGAGCTTAGGACTTCATTCTAGAACTAGTAACCAAAAAATTTATATTACCCGTGTTAGCAACATGTTTTGGTTATGAGTTCCCATTTTCAAACCTCTCACCCAGACTTTTGAATTACTTGCTTGAGGGCAAGTAAGGATTTAGTTTGGGGTCATTTAGCATCAATTTGTAGGTCTTTAGGTGTTCATATATCGCATTTATAGTTGTTATTGGCAAGTTTGTGATTTTTAGGGATTTTTGGATTAGCATTTTCATATGCATGCATTTTGGAGATTTTTAGGACTTTTAGGAGTTTTCAGGATGATTTGTGAGAATTTAGAAGAGGAGTGGAAAATGCATGGAACGGTACCAGAACAAAGGCTCGGCTCGATCTCTCGAAGCTGCCTTGCTCCTTGGCTCGATCTTGTGATCGAGCCATATCCAAGTCGGGCTCGATCACTGTGTTTTCCCGGATCGATCTCATGATCGAGCCACTCCTACATGGCTCGATCTCTCTCTCGAGCTACATCTCCTTTGGCTCTACCACTCCCGAAGCTCCCTCTGCCCAACTTCTTCTCTCAGTCACCTCGATCAGGCACGATATTCTACCGCGAACTTTGGCTCGATCTCATGATCGAACCACTGCTATTCCACCTTGGCCATCTCTTTCTCGCCTCGATCGCAACACTTCTCCACGACTCGATCCCGTGATCGAGCCAAACCAACTTCGGCTCGATCCGGCGATCGAGCCAAACCTCGTCTCGACACCATTTTTACATGGCTCGATCACAAGCACTTCTCAGCTCATGCCAAACATGCTCCAACCCGACCAACTCGAATCAAGAACGGACCTGGCCCAAGACCCAGTCCAATTATTGTATATTGCCTTTTATGCATTTTAGGGCTTTTCCTAAACATTATATAATCCCTAAAATGCCTCCATTTGGGGGCAGTCTTTTATTTTTGCCATTTTAGGTTTTGTCTTATGTTTTAATTTTTCTCTATTTTGTTCTTAGTGTTCTTGATGTAAAACCCAGATTTCTTTTATGTTTTATGCTAATCTTCGGTTTTCTTTTACTTTCCTGCATAGTTTAGGGTTGTGATCTATCTGGTGCATATTGATCAATGTTTTTAAGCTTTTAATCTTCTGTTTTAGCTTTGATCATTTTCCTCTGTTTTGTTAATGTTCCATTGATGTTCTTAAAGTTTTATATCTTCATCTTCTGTATCTTTGTTTTGTTTTCTATTTTAGGGTTTTCTGTTCTTAGTTGTTGACCTTTGATCTAAAATTTTTTTTTAGTAGCTATGCTTTCATCTTCTTCTGATTTTGCATCTCATGTTGTGTGAGTAGTGACCTACGTTCCTTAAGGATGGGATAAGGTAGTGTTGTTTCCTTGTTCCTCCTAGGTGTCTAAGCTTTGATGTTTTAATAGATCCCTTCAGTTTCATTGCACTTAATGCTGACATTTCAACCTGACTTAGTGAGATATGATCTTAGGCACTTCAACACCCGAAAAGTGATTCAATTGGAATGACCTGATCTAGTTGATTTCAGAGATTTGCATCCCCTCTAAGGAATCAGATGCTTAGGATATGCATCTCAGCCTAAGGAATTAGTTGTTTGGGAGGCTTATTGGCTTAGGTAGATGGTTCATAATGCCTGTTAGGTGAACTTCCGCTAACGGGAATTAGGTCTGGTTGTCTTCTAGTTTGATTTCATTTGCCAAGGGATTGTGTTTGATTGCTTGTGATTCTATCGCCTAGAAATTAGCTCATTGTATGAGGTATGTTAGACACTTAGGGAGTTTGAGGAGGATCAGTAACCAATTACCCCATTCTTAGGGACCTTTTCTTTGATTGCATCTTTTACTCTCTTGCATATCCTCTATTTTTACTTATCTTGCCTTTCACCCTTTTTTACTTACTTATGCATGTTTGCTTTTGTTTCTGATTTTAGTTTTATACATTTTCTATTCACTTAGGACTTGTTAACAACCCCCATTTTCATATTTGTCGTGAATCATTAGTTCCAATTGCATCCTGATTGTTAGCATCACACCTAATTGGATTGATACCCATCTATACTACAATGCATGTGTAATGAGAATTGATCACTGAAAAATCCTATTATCAAACCTATGCAACCACTTAAATTTTTCTTCGCATCTAATCAGTTCAAAAGATATATGAAAATTTAAACACAGTTCGTACAAAGTCGTAGAAATAATTAAATGCATTGGGGAATGGAAATGAAGTGGTTTGAAGAAAATACGGAAATAAAGCATTTCTTCGAGATGTATTTTGATAACCCGAAAGGTTATGGGGCTTTGGGCATTGATCATTTGAACTGCTCGTATGGAATAGTGTTCCAAACTTTGGTTTGTGGTCAACGATGTCTCGATTCATTTTCTATTGGAGAGCATGAATTGATGTTCTGTTTTTACTATCATCAATACCCGGCGAGTTATCCAGAATTATGAAGCATGAAATTTGTTGAGAGGTAATTTGGATAGAGTGCAAGGTCAGAAATTAAGGATGCTCTTGATAAGTTGTTGTTGATGCACAATTCGACAACTAACAAGCTGAAAATGGCGTTGTTATAGTTTTTATCAACAATCATCACAGGGTGAATCAACAATCTATAGGGGTGATTAAGGTTTGATGATTGCGTGAAAGAGGTGTTAAAATTTTTGAACCGCTTCAACAGGACTGTCCAAGGATTTTAACATTACCTGAATTCATAATGTTATTAGAGTTAAACTTGTTTATTATGTAGAACTAGGTTAGCTAGTACAAATTGTTGTGATTTTATAGTTGGCCTAACTAGTTTAACAAATATATAGAGTTTGGCATATATACGAATAAATTCTTCGCTTGAAGAAGGAGTTTAGAGAAGAAGTTGAAGCTCCGTTTCCAATTTCCAAATTGTCCAAGAAGAAGTGTAAATAAGTAAACACTAAAAGATTTAATGTAGGAGAGATATATGATACTTTGGGTGACAATAGCACATATAATATGAGACGAGAATGAGGGGAACTTTGTGAACTCGAGAGAGATTATATAACTTGGAGTGTGAATAGATTACGTAATAAAAGAATGAGAGTGCAGAGTAACCAGAATATAAGAATAAGAGAGTACGAGTGTAGAACCAAAAGAATAAGAGAATGGAGAAATTGAGAGAATTTTTTTATTATTTGAGAAGAAAGATTACAAATGAAGCAATTACATTCTATAAATAGATAAACAACTTGGCATTAGGTTAAACAAAAGAAGAAACAATTTAAAAAACAAAGTAAAGTGGACCAAGCCATTTTTGGCATTCGGCCAGTCCAACGACTATTTTTGGCATTCGGCCAGTCCAACGGCTATTTTTGACTTCAAAACTCTTTTAGAAGGTCTAAGGACCTTAATGGATCACAAATATTTCATTTGGCCCATACAATATTTCTATTGTCCTTTTAAAATATTTTTTTGCCTAAATTGAATTTTTGGCTCGATGGACAACGCACGATCTTCTCATGCATTTGTCTCGATGGCTTTTTGGGCCAATTCTTGATCCTGGCCAAATTTGCCTACGCATGATTCTCTCGACCATGCAAGTCTTTCTCAATCCTGGCCAACTTTTCTCTGCATGGTTCCCTCAACTATGCACATATTACTCAATCTTGGCTAGCTTTTCTTTGCATGGTCCAACTTTAGTCCATCTCGATATTTTGGCTTTTCTAGTATCAACTTTATCATATTTTCATCTCAAAACTCTCCCTCAAACTTGTTTCAAATGGATTTGGTTAAGATTGGACCCAAGAAGATCTAACTTAGTAAAAACCTTAGTGAAGAAAATCTCATGGAATAAAACCTCACTAAGGAAAAAAATATAGACCCTCTTGATTAGAGGAATCTTCAAAATGGCCAATTCCTCTTTGATTTTGAACTTGACTCTTTTCATTATCTTTATTCTTGAGTCTAATTTTCTAATATTCAAGTGATAACAACTTCTTCATGTAGTTCATCCTTTCCTTGGGTTATTATCCCAAACTTCAAAACTGGAAAAATCTGTGTTTCGAAAATTTCTCTCTTGAACCGGTGATAACTTTACACTCATACTGCATGCGGACTTGAATACACGTTCTCTAGACTTCTTGATGAGTCTTATTTTCAGAACCCTTTGTTTCAAAAATTTATCCGTCCTTGTTTGGATAGAAGCTTTAAAAAGTTGGACATATGTCCGATAACAATGATTTGGGGATCAAACCATTGTTTGTGCATATTTTTTTCAAGATTCCCATGAGGATCTTTGGGATTTAGAACTTCTTCAAAGTATCTCTTGTTTTTAATGGGGAAATTCTCTTGTTTTAATTGGGAGATTTTTAGCTTTATGTTGTTAATCATGGAAGGTTGTTTAGAGATGCCCATTGAAGGCACATGTCATTAACTGTATCAAGAAAAGTGGCTCTTTTCCAATCAAGAGATGTACTTACGATTACCTACAATCACACGATCCTAGAAATATTGGTAATTACACAGGGATCCATCAATTCTTTTTGTATATATACAACCCATGGTTCAGTTCAGAATCAATATTGCCTTCGTCTCTCTTTGTACTTCTAATTGAGATTTTAATCGTTGGTCCATTTTACAGCAGGTTACTGGTTTTAAAAAAAGGAATGGTCCTATTCTGAGAATAGAAACAATAAAGATTATGGAAAATCATATGGAATTCAGGCTCAAAAAATTTGATCTTACTCTTATTAGCATGCTTCTTAATCCTTATATTCAAAATATGGAATCAACTCTGGTGAATTTTCTATAGATTTGGAATTTTGAGGATAAGATCAAGGGTTCGAATTTGAGGTCAAAATGTGTTCAGTTAAACATTGCCTCGGTGGATAATATGGTTGGTGTCCTGAAGAATAACCGTATTTCTTTGATGGTTGGATGGTCTCTCTGGTGCGTTGGAAACCAAGCTTCGCGTTGGAAGTTGAGATGGCTTTGGCTTTTGTTGGGGAACATAGGCAAGAGAGTAATATGTTTTTGAGTTATAATAATTTGTTACCATTACAACTACATTGTGTAACATTTGGTTAATAAAATTGATTTTCTAGAAATTACGTGCATTGATAATGTCTCAAGCAAATTGGTTTTAGTGTCAGACAAGTTGGCCACTGTTACGTTATTACAATCAATTTTTTTTGTCTTCATTAGACAATGTGGGTGGTTATAAGGAATAATCCTATGTGGTTTTTGGTCGTTTGGTGTTTCGACTATTTTCCAAAAATTAACCAATCTTAGAAATATGGTTATTTTTAATGATTTTTCTCACAAGTATGTGGTTGATTATCACTCCTCGCACTTGGGCGAATTCTACTTACAAGAATCTAGGGGATCTTTTATTTATAGTAAGAGATTCATAAGCTATAAGCGTGATTCCGCGTACAAAATTTTTGATACAATAATGAGTATAATGAGTTGGAATTTTCAAGGTATGTGGAATATCAAAACAATGGAGAGACTACGGGAAATTCGTCGAGATACATTTCCGGATTTTTTATTTTTAAAGGAGATTAAAAAATGAAACATGTGATAAATGTTCAAAAGAGTCTAGGATACGACAAAAGTCATATTGTTGAACCCAAATGTTTAAGTGGTGGTCCAGCACTATTTTGGAAAAAATCATATTTAGTTGACATCTTATCGGCTGATAAAAGAGTTACTGATACCAAGGTCACTTTGGGTTCCATTCATTTTTAAATCTCCTTTCATGTATGGAGATATTGTTAGGTCACACATACAAGTAGTATGGGATCATCTAACCATTATTGGTGCACAGAGGAATCAAACATGGTTTCTTGTAGGCAATTTTAACGAACTCTTTGACAACTCTGAAAAGTTAGGCGGGCCTTTAAGAGAAGAGGCTACCTTTTATGCTTTTCGAAATCTTTTGAATGATTTTCGAATCCCTGAACTCCCCAATATAGGTCATAAATACTCTTGGGGTGGATGGAGGTCCGAAATTTGGACGCAATGTCATCTGGACATATCATTTGGGAATGGTGAATGGTTTAGGTTATTTCCAAGGGTCAATCTTGATATTTGGATAAATCAGGTTCGGATCATAGACCGATTCTCACAAAATTCGTTAGTGAATTTTTAACGCATAAAGAAAGGTTTGTGTTTGATAAGAGTTGGGTGGAAACAACGGAAGTGGCAGAGATTGTTAAAAAAAGTTGGAAAGATGACGCTAATTCACCATTTAAGACTACTTCAGACAAGATAGCTCTTTGTAGAAGAAATATGTCTTATTGGAAACACATTAACGTATATTCCGTTAATTCTAAGATTCGTTTACAATGATTAAAATATCAACTAGAGGTGGAAAGTATTAAATTCAATCCCAACGACAAACTAATGACTAACCTTCGTTGGGGAATAACAAATGCATATAGAGAGGAAGAAGGTTTTTGGAATAAAAAAGCAAAGAACATTGGTTGAAAAATGGGCACCAAACTACTCATTTTTTCTAGGGGAGTGTACAACGTCGCAAATCTCAATCTAGGATTTTATCTCTAGAAGATGATCATGGAACTGAATTTGACAGAAAGTTCTAAAGGAAACATAGCTGTCTCATAATTTACAAAAAGTTTTACATGTACAAGGCTAAACAACCCAAATGAACTACTAGATGGAATGTTACCAAGGGTGACTAACTCAATTAACGATCTATTCATTAAACCTGTATCAAGTTGTGAGGTCAAAGATGCAATTTTTACAATTAAGCGAAATAGCATACCAGGTTTTGACGGTATGACAGGACAATTTTACCAATATTATTGGAGTATCAATGGGAAGGCCTCACCAAGGAGGTCTTAGATTTTTTTGACACGAATCTTTTGCAACCGGACTGAAACTATACTCTGCTGGTGTTGTTGCCTAAAGTTCCAAACGCAAAGTGGATGAAAGATTTAAGGCCTATCAGCTTCTGTTCGGTATTTTATAAAATCATATCAAAGATATTTTCTACAAGATTGAAATTTTTCTACCTTCCATTGTTTCCGATACACAAGGGGTCTTTGTTTCAAGGCATCTCATCTCTGACAACATTTTTCTCGCTCGTGAAATGATTCATGCCGTACGGACTAATGATAAATGCCTGGAGAAGTTCATGGCGATCAAGACGTATATTCAAAGGATTTTTATAGGGTGGAATGGAGTTTTATATAAATCATCTTATCTAAACTTGGTTTCCATGGGAAATGGATTGGTTGGATCATGAAATGTATTCGTTTAGTTTCATATTCTGTCCTTTCGAACAGATAATCACATGGATTTTTCAAGCCCAAGCGTGGGCTAAGAAAAGGAGATCCCCTATCTTATTTATTTTTATTTTTTTGCAGAAGCACCGCTACACATTAGGACTAGGTTAGAGGAAAAAGTAAAACTCACGGGTATAAGACTAATAACCAGATGTCCATCGATACAACATATTTTGTTCGCATATGTCAGTCTATTTTTTTTGTTTAACTTCTAGAGAATGCAAGGAGATATTGAAATGTTAAAAAATTTACGGAGAATCATCATGCCAAGAAATCAATTTTTAAAAATCTCCAATCACTTATGGGGCTAAATTAATCCAATAATGTGTAGGGTCTTGGGTCTCTATATGTAGATTGAAAAACAAGAGGGCGAGGGTGCAGGGACTTACACAAAATGTTTTAGTGGCTCAAAGCGTGAATTGATCCAATAATGTGTAGGATCTTGAGTCTCTATATGCAAATCGAAAAACAAGAGAGGGGGGGGGGTGCATCGACTTACACAAAATGTTTTAGCGGCTCAAAGCGTAAATTTCTTGGTTTTGTTACAGATAGATTAAATTCTAGAATCTCATGATGGTATGCAAAACCTCTTCCGCTCAGAGAAAACTAGATGCTTTTGAAATCAGTTGCAATGGCACTCTCTGTGTACGCCATGTCATATTATTGTCTCTCTAAACACTAGTGTAAAAAGATTACTTAGTGTAATGCCGAGTTTTTGGTGGAATTCATATGAAGGAAAAAAGAAAATTAACTGGGTATCATTGTCGAAAATGTGTCAACCTAAATCCAATGGTGTGTTAGGCTTATGGGATATTGGCGAATTTAACCATGCTTTATTGGCTAAGTAAGTATGGAGGATTCTACACAATCCAGAAGCTCTACTCTCAAAATTCTATAAAGTTAGATATTTCCCAATAAAACTTTCCTTGAAGGATCAATGGGACCTCTACCATCTTATGCTTGGCGAAGTATTATTTTCGGGCGTGATCTCGTGGAACAAGGCTTAATGAAAATCATAGGAAATGGGGAAGATACAAGTTTCTGGACAGACAAATGACTTTTAGATGATGAACCTCGTTCACCTTTTCTCCTTTCTTCACAGACACATGATTTGCAAGTTTCCTCTCTTATAAATATAGATGGGTCATGGGATGAAACAAAATTTCATCAACTATTCCCTATGGATGACGCGAGGAAAATATTATCATTAGTCCCTCACAATCAGCTAAGTGAGCTGTATATATGGGCCTATTCAGCAGATGGGTATTATCATATTTAAACTGGCAATGGGTTAATCTCTAAACTTAAGGACCAAGTCCTTCTTCCTACCGTTCAACAAACGATTATCAATGATTTGAAATCTAGAATATGGAAACTTAGGACCGTATCAAAAAAAAAAATAAACAATATATGGAGGACTCTCTCTAGGGTTTTGGCGGTAGGCGATTGTCTTAATATCCATGGTCTGCCAGTGGACTCATGCTGCATACTTTGTGTAGTAGGTCATAAAACAATAAACCACATTTTGTTTGAGTGTAACTTCGCAAAAAAGATTCGGCAATTCGTAGCAATTCCGGGCACCTATTATGGTTTAACAAACTCATTATATTAAAATATACAAAATTTGTTGCAATTAATGAGTGATATGAGCATTAGCGGAAAATTAAAGGACTCGATTCCATGGATGTTGTGGGAAATATGGAAAAATAGAAATGATATATCGGTTTTGATTTCACTTTCACAACTTTATCTTGTCTCCCTCGAAAGTTACAAGAATCCCAGTGGCCAAAACCTTCCCCACCCGTTCTAAAGTGATTGTTCATGCATCCTGATCTGGCAGAGATTTTCTAGTTGTTGGGGCGTGGATCATTCGAAATTTTATAGGAGATGTTTCCTTCTATGAAAGAGATACTTTTCTCCCATCTACCAACATATTTGAGGCGGAACTTCATTGCATTTTTCTTGCTCTAACAAGCTTATATGACCTTCATTTGATTTCTATAGAAGTTTGGTTAGACTATGGAAAAGTAGTCTAAGCAATTATCCACCATCTCTTTGGCCGAAGTATAGGAGTTTACTTAAGAAGATCTCTTCCGTAGCCGCCTCCTTTATTTCGTATTCTTTCTTCACAACTTCTCTTAAAGCCAACTGCGTCGCTAGAAAAATTACCAAAAGTATTTCTAAACATGGGGTTTTCAGTCTTATCTAGCTATGGGGGGACCTGCATGGCTACATTCATAAAAAAAGAAGAGGCTTGATTACAAAGGTATAATTAGCTACTTTTTTAGTCAAGTGATTAAAAAGGTAGTCCTTTATTTCTCAATGTACCATTACTCCTTTGTAATTTCATTTTATTATGTAAAAATATATTGTTTAACACGGTTCAATTGGATCATCGGTCCCTTGGTTGTGTGGGTCTAACCCAAATGTTTAATTGATTTGATTAGATTTGAGTTTTATTATTAATCTGGTTCTGATAATTTTTTATTTTAAGATTGAATCCGGTTGAACATCCGAGAGTCGGTCCGCTTTTCAAAACAATGGTATAACGGTAAAAATAATATTATCTGGAATTAAAAAAGAAATAGGAGACATCGGAGACGTAAAAGTGGGGGAGACACAAGAGAGTAAAAATTTGATTGTGTAAGAAACATGGTGATGAAAGTGTACAAGAAGATGGGGAATAAAGAATGGGTCCCCCATCTACAATTTTGCTGATTTGAAAGCATTTGCTGATTAGTCAACTTCATCGTCTCCTCTTTTATTCATCAAGTAATTTGAAATTCTAATTTCTTAATTTACACGAAAAAACGTGTCCGTAATTACATATATAATGCCCACTTCAGTAATTGTCGTATCACTTTCATGATTTGCTTATTAATTGCACAAATTAATTTTTATTGCCTTGTTACCATATCAAAGGTATTTTTCTCTTGTTTATGAATTGTTGAATTGCTCCGCTATTGTCCAAAAATTATTGTGACGACAAAAACGTAGAGAAATTATTACTTTGATCTAAATTTTTGTTGTTGAAATTTT
This sequence comes from Iberis pinnata, assembly GCA_900406425.1. Lineage (NCBI taxonomy): Eukaryota > Viridiplantae > Streptophyta > Magnoliopsida > Brassicales > Brassicaceae > Iberis > Iberis pinnata. The sequence goes on from OVBE01000210.1 coordinate 12,034, forward strand.
GTATAAACACTTGTCTTTTCACTTAGAGAACAAAGTTTTCAAACTACAATTCCTTCTCAAACATCGGCTTAAGTCGAATCATGTATCACCTTCTTGCCAAATAATGTAATATTTTGGGCAAAAGTCAATCATTTGAACTGGAAAAACATTTTTTCTCAAGAACCCAATAAAAAATCAAAAATAAATCTTTATTTAAATGTATCATCAAACATAACATATGATTTTCAAGGAATTATAATTAAAATTTTGGAATTGAATATAAAATTTAGTGTTTCTAAAGTAATTATGATGGTTTAATATTAGTTTTATATTAATTTTTTCTCGGGAAATTTGTTTTTGATAATATTTCAGAACTAGAACGTAAAATTCAGTAAATTTGATAATTACGTTTTATTTATCTATTTGTGAGTTGTTTTACTATTTTGTGTTTTTTATATACTGTGTGACCAACAACTAGCAAGTAACATAGTGGTTGTCACATCTGATGTCATAGTACTAGATTAGAGATCGAATCTAACTACTTGTTATGTGAGTGAAATTCTTTCTTTTATAAAATTTGGATTATTGGACCAGTTTGGAGTGTTTCATAAATTCATGTGATAACATATATACTCTAAGAGCATGAGCTCAAGCATATGAAGTTCTAACAACTGTATATCATAGTTATCTAGTACATTTGTCCTTCAATGACAACTCACCATGTGATTATCAAGTTAAATATTTACAACTTGAAAAACAAACAAATGAAGGGAACTAGCTTTATTTATTAGTAAAACAAACATGATCAAAATGGGTCGTTGGGTAAAGAAGAAAGAGAAAACGTTGAGATCGGTGAGATGCTGCATGATGAAGTGACCACCTTTGTTTAAATGGAAGAATGCACGAGTCTCATCATAACTTAGTTTGTCTTTCGTTTTCTTTCTCTGTCTTTTTATTTTGACAATGTTGCAATATTTTCACGAGCGCTATGAGTAAAACACTTTTTCCCCTTTTTTCCTCGATTTCACGTGCGGATCACTTCACATCCTCCACTACTTTTATTTTTATTTTTCGAATTTTTATCAACTATTGGATTAAAAAAAAAGATGATATAATACAAGATGAAAGTAGAAACATGAAATAAACTAAATACTTTCCTACGGTCATAAGCTGGTTTATTGGGATATTAAGGGTTGTCAATGTCGGCCTACACTGATTTTTCTTTCTAGGTTCCGTGGTCTTTCGGGACATAGTTCTCAACTCCATTTTAGAGTAGTTAATTCCTTTCTTTGTGAGAGCATATGTCCAATATGCGCTTTTCTATTCCTCTTGGTGGGATTATCTACCTTTTATGGATATGTATTTTCTCTAATCTAATAAAATATAAATTCACAAAAAAACTAAATATCCCCTCGTTATTTGTTAATTCTAAAATTTACTACTTTACATTTTATATGTAACTCCTATCTGAATTCCACTTAACATTGTCTTTTAAATTTTAAGAAGCCTCATTCTTAAGAAAAATAAATGATTATGTATCGTGAACTTAGTATAGATACGTACTTATCTTGTTTATGTTGTATATATTTTCAATAGGTAAAACAATTTGGTTTTTAATAAGAGAAATGGAATAAGTATAAACACATGTAACTAATATAATTTTTTAATTTGAAATAAATTTTCTTAAGAATTAATACTATTGGTACTTTGAAAATTTATACTGATATATTTATTAATCGATAGATTTACATATGTGTAAATAATTTACTTAAGTTTGTAATCTTGTAAAGTAGTAACTTGTGAAAAGACGTTCACGATATTCTATGTTACCTTAATAGAATGAGAGCTAATTACATATGAGACAATCATATGCAAATATATCCTTATAAGTATGTTTAAAATATATTTGTAAGAAAATTAGTTAGTAGTGTTGTTGTTGTTGACGTAGTTAAAGATGATACTTTATTATTTTGGTATTGGATACATGTAAAAAAACTAATTTTTTGTACTTAATCTCTCAGTCACGATAGATTCAGTTGTCGAAAGCTTATTAAAGGAGTATTTTCATTAACATAATGAGTGATTACATTTAATCTCTGATTTGGTAAAAAAACAATTGAGGCTACAACTATTAGACCACAATTACTATGCTACTTACTTTTTTTATGAAAAACTAATTGTTATATGTTGTTATGCGCAAATTTAGCATTTGGTACGAGAAGACAACAATAATTTTTTTTTACGAAAAAAAAATATGGAGGGAAGTTTCAAGATTGGCATAATAAACATATTTCTTATTACATTATCAAATTTTATCTTAGTACAGGAGTTCTTAAAAAGTATTATCTTACTACTTTATCTAGATTTATTGAATCTAATTATAGAAATCCAACTTCAAACTACCAATTTTATTTATTTATTATCCTATTTAAAAATTTATCGAATATTAATTGGAGTACACACAAAAAATTTACCATAATGTGATATTGTGATCGCAATAACCTCATAAGGGCATAGCCACCGAAAGTTGTTTTCTTTTCTTAATTGGTAAATCCAGCAGAAGTTTGTGTAATGGTGGTAAGTGTTAAGACATGGGAGACCCACACGTTTTACTAGTTAAATTAGGTATGTAATCAGCACTTTTCAATTGATTCTAGGTTTCTTTTTTTGCGCCAATTAAGTCTAGCCAATAATCTGTTGTTACATTATTGAGTGGAGTGGAGTGATGCTACTGTCTCATGTAGATTTTTGAATGGCACTACGATAAAACTAGTTTCTCAAATTATTTTAGTTTATGAGTTAAAAGAACTACACTAGATATACTATAAAAAGAATATGAATTAGATGATTATTATATATATATATTTTGTTTGATAGAGAAATTATTCAAATCATAAAAAGTACTGATGTATCATAACAAATCACAAGTGATAATAATAAACTGATTTACCAAATTTAGTTTGAATTTTGTGATGAGAAAGTAAAGATAGTAACATAGAAAAAATAAGAGTGATTTAGCAAAATAGGTGTATTTTAATTTCAAATATGTGAAATGGGTAGGTAGATTGGCTTAATTAGTGATTTGGGTGGGTTTGGGGAAACACAAAAAAATAAATGCCAATTCTATCCCTCATTAACTAATAAAAAATAAAAATACAATCAAGTTTCTAAATTAATATTAGAATAATTCATTATCCAATAAGGAAAGTAGGTGGTGCTCGTGTATAGAAAATTTTAGGAAAGTAAAATATGCTTAATTATAACAATATACTGATTCATTATCCAATAAGGAAACTAGGTTGTGCTCTGTCTGAACACTTTTATTAGTATTGTTATTTGGACTGGTTATACCATCTTTACGAGTATTAACATTTTGTGAACCAATATACTTCATGTGTTCATATGAATACAAAAGTATTAATATGAACACTTTTGTGCTTATATGAATACATATACAAGTTAATGTCCATATTAATACATTTTTGTTCTATTTGAACACTTGTATTAGTACTATTATTCTCTACAGGTTATAACAGATTTAAGAGTCTTGTTACTTGGACCAATTAATGGAAAAATATGCCGTTTCATGAACCAATAAACATGTTCACATGAATGCGCGTATATGTTATCTTGTTTATATGAATACATTTTGATCATGTTGTTATATTTTGTTCATATGAATACAATAACTAACTTTCGTTTTGGTCAACTACAACAAACCTGAATATTAGTAACACATAAATGATAATGTGGAAGATTAATAATGCTCTCCAGCATGAATAATATGATGAAAAGTTTGGAAAATACGTCCTAAAGTTAATAGAATAATACATGTTCAACATAGTATTTTCCACGAGAAATGTATCTTTTTAACCAAAATACCCCCAAAAAGGTGCAATCTACACCTAATTATCCTTATACATCCACTACTAATCTTGTGAAACTTCTTCCATCATTACTTTTTTATGAACGAGAAGTAACTTCTGAGCTTCTTCATGAACTCCGACTCTGACAATTTAAGTACAACTTCAATAGACAATAATCACTAGTACTCTATATTCAAATATATAATATAATACTAGTATACATACCAAGGCTTCTAAATATGTCTTCAATTTGAACTTGTATTTTAAATGTATACAGCGAATACAATGTAAGTTAACGAATTGATGTTATATTTAACTACTATATCATGTAGTTAGTGAAAGACTTGTACCTTTTATGGATCGTGACACTCCTTACAAAATCGAATGACGACTTCCCTTAGTTTAGAGTCAAACTGATCGTCTATGTTCTCCATATCTAAAAATATTGAACTTTTATTAAAATTGTAACCACTAATGACATAATCTCATAAAAATATTAAAACAATTCGGATACAGTTCCATACCAACATCAGCTTCAGTTGTTAGCTCCTCTTCTGGATGCTCTATTCGTTTTGGCTCTTCTTGTGGCTTCTTGTTTCTGGTTGATCGTTTGACATAAGATATAGTTGGTTCTTTTGGTTTAACACCCTTAGCATTACCCTTTTTCTTCATGACTTCCTTGTCACCAATCTTCGGTCTTACCTATTACATTGCAAGAAACAAACAACATTCACATGACTCCGAACACCTTAATGCGTTTCTCTGCATCACAATCTAAACAAGACATGAATTCAAACACATCATGAACCAGAAACAAACAACATTCACATTACTGCACGTCCATACAATATATTCACATGACTGATTACTGTGAATGAAGCAATATATTCAGATAACTAAAAACATAAATCACAACCTTTTCTCGTTACTAATACCTTAAAGAAAACTCTAACTTAAATCAAATCAATTTTCTCGTTAATCATTAGCATGGAACAATTGAGAAGAACCGAATCTAATAAGACCAATCTATATTAACAATAAAACAATAAAAACAAGCTTATAAGAAACATAAAAACCCAAATAAAACAATTGAAAAACCAATAAAACCATGAACAATCAAAATCGTAAACACCCAACTCGCACAAACAATCAAAATAATAAGAACAACAATCCATAGAACAACAAAAACCCTAAACACCCAATTCACACAATAAAAACCATAAGACCAATCTTTAGAGCAATCTATAAGAAAGCAAACCATGTAATAAGAACCCTAAACACCCAATTCGTACAAACAATCAAAATCGCGGACTGGAGAGTAAAATCAAGAAACTCCGATTTGAAATTGCGAAAGGAGAAGAAGTAGATAGGTATCGTGAAGAGTAAAACTTTAATTAGAGAGTAGAACGCCAAGAGGAGAGTAAACCGCCGACCTTAGTGAAATCGTTGGAGCTTTACGTCGCCGCTGAATACGGAGCTGAAGGCGGGTGAAAAGAAGCTTCGACCGGAGATTGAAGCTGGCAGTGAGAAAGTTTAGGAACCAAATCGTAAACTTATTTACCTAGGTAAATAAGAGTCATTTAATTACTTTCCTAAAAAATTTTGGCATTTTAAATTAATTAATTAAAAAATAAAAAGAATATTTAATTTTAAAATCAAATAGAATAAATAAAAAACACATCCAATGATTTTGTTCAAAATTGTTTTGAAATATTAAAGGGGATAATATTATAATTTTATAAGGCAAAATACCTTAATCACTAATGACTTTAAACATATCTCTTTCTCAAATTAGGGAAACAAACAGTGACCAATTCTACAATTAATTGGAAAAAAAAACATTTTTTGATTAGAAATAGTTTGCACCAAGACTAATATTTTTTAAGTTCAATTAAAACTATCTTTTACTAATCTTTCACCGAGAATCAAACTAGAAAATTAATAAAATTAGTTTCTTGATTTTAATATTTCAACACTCTATTGGTAGCATCATAAAATTTTAATATAAAAAGATATAAAATTTAGAATCTAATAGATGATTCGAACTCTCGACTAATAATGGCTAACAAATCACAATATTTGCAGAGTAGCAATTAATAATATAGAGAGGTAGTGAAATTCATGTTGGGTATAAAGATGAGATGTGAGCCGGCTTACTAAAAAGAAAAAATCGATAAATCAAAACCAAAATAAAAGCAGAACTTGGTTTTATCACATAAATTTTTGAAACATAAAATGCGATCTAGTGATCCAAAATTATAAATAAGAAAAAATGCAATCATACAGTGAGTAGCCAGATTTAATCTCTAAAATGATAACAAAACAACATAGATAACACAACCATTAAACAATTTGATCCTCGTTAAACAAAACCTTTATGACTAGTCAATTATTGTTTTATTGGAATATTAATAAATTAATCAAACAACACGCAAAAAAACAAATATTGGAATTATGTAGCATCAAATACGTATAATCGATATATGTTGAAAAAGAAGAAAAGTAACAAATGTATGGCATACAAGTCTCTATATTTATCATTTGATTACGAATTATTTAAAATGAGATGAAAGATGAGATAATAGACGACAAGTAAGAATAAAGATAAAAGACAAAAGTGGCGGGTGATCGTTGTCAAAGCATGCATGCGTGTGGGGGAAACTGGTCCGGTGTTTCCCAATCGGAAAAGTGATTCTTTTATCACTTACTTGAATTTACATACCCCTTTATAATTTCCATTTACTTTTAATACATCTCTTAAAAGAATATATAAGCAAACACTTGAGAAGTAAATTAGATTCCTTATAGAGACTTTCGAAAATCTTTATTCTACACCTATTTTCATGAATAAAGTTGACTCATATATGATATTATGAAAAAAAAATATATTGTGAAACTGAAGTTCGGCAGGATTTCGATTAGTCGAATTTTGTCTAAATTTAAGTAGGATATGGAATTGGCTATCAAAAAATTTACAACTAAATATGAAAAGAATGTTCAGCATCAACTTTACGCATCTTAACATAACTTTTTCTCTGTGTTTTTGCTTGTTGAATTGTGATATGATTCTCATGAGCTAGCAAACTAAAAGGTTAAGCCAGAATGCAACAACTACGAGTTAGAGAACAACAAATCGGAGCTTATCACTACAAGAAAGCATCGCCAAAACTGAATGGACAAACTGACGGAATAAGTGACGGAAGTCGATCCGTCAGTAATTATTGACGGAAGTTCATCTGTGAGTAAATTTATCTTTGTTCAAAATCTAGCACAATCTAATGGGGTCTACTCTGAAGACTATGATAGGACTCCAAGGGGAAGTACTGATTCTGATGACAAAACTCGGCGTGACATAAAGGCTCTGAATGAAAAACTGGGTAAGCTCCTTCTTGGCCAACAACAACATCTTCACTTCCTTAGTGAGGAAGAGCAGGTTTAGCTTAATCTGGGGAGACTAACATAAGGAGGATAGTAATGTTCATAATCATGATGGTTATAACAAAGGTTTTGTAAACTACTCGAATAACCCTAGTCTCTCATACTGTAGCAAAAAACTAGCAAATCCTCACGATCAAGTTTAGCCACCACCGCCGCAGAAAAATATTCAGCCCTTCATCAGTTATGCTCAGAATCGTGGTTTCATTCCAAAGCAACAATCCCAAGGTGGTTTTTAGCAGCAACAACATTTTGGTGCTCCTTCTAGTTTTTCACCACAACAACCTCCATGTTAACAATCTAATGTGGAGGCTATGCTGAATCAACTTCTTCAGGGCCAACAAATGGTGCGATGGAAACAACTAAGAAACTAGGTTAAATCCACCACAAGATGGACTCCTCTTTCAACACCCTCTCTACAAAGACTGAGGTTTTAAACTCCAGGGTTACTTATTTAGAAAGAAAGTTTGCTTCCATTTCTGTTTCTACTTCATCCACACAAGGTCAACTTCCGGGAAAGGCAGTTCAAAATCCCAAGGAGTATGCACATGTCGATGCTATCTACTTGGGGGAATACCTATGACCTTTCTTCTCCCACATGTCCCACTCACATCACTGAGGATAGTATAGTTCAATTTATTTGGGGGGGGGGGATTTGAGTTCAAATGGAGTTGGAAAAGTAGAATCTGCAAAAACTGATTCCTTGACAAGGACGAAACCAGAGTTAGCTGCTAGAGTCAAACCTTTTTCTGCTGAAAAGCTATATGTTTCAAAGGAGCAGGAGACACCTTTTGTTCCACCACCTTATATTCCAAAGTTTTCATTCCCATAACGGTTCAAGAAAGCAATAATGGCAAAATACTTGGAAATCTTCAAGAAATCCACGTAGGAGGGTGAAGCTTAAGGAATGATGGTACCAAATGAAGGACGTAATACCAAATATCAGAGAAGCAAGAAGATCATGGGTCATTTACTCTACCATGCTCAATAGGTCATTTGACTTTCAGAAAATGCCTATGCGATTTAGGAGCGTCCATCAACCTGATGACCCTATTCGTTGCCAAGAAATTGGGATTCGATAAGCATAAAGCCTCCAACATATCTCTGATTTTAGCAAACAAACCCATTAGGAACCCTCATGGACTTTTGGAGAACTTGTCTATCAAGATTGGAAGTGTCGAGATACCCACAGACTTTGTGGTTTTGGATATTGGATAAGGAACCAAAAGATCCATTAATCTTGGGAAGGGCGTTTTAAGCTACGGTTGGAGCTGTGATCAATGTGAAGAAGGACAACATCAAGTTGAACATGGGGAATGATCCAATGGTTGATTGATCCGAGGAATTTTGAGCCGGACTGAAATTTTTTTTTTTTTGATCGAGCTCGGAAATAATTATGATCGAGCCCATCAACACTTAATCGAGCCGGGATGAAAAATATGATTGAGCCTCGACAATTTTGATCGAGTGCTTGTGCAAACAACTCGAACACATTTTGGCCGACACATCAACTCACCCTTGTCATACTCCTTGTTTCCCCACTTTCCCACCACTTCACTTTACCTCACCTCCACATACCTTAACTTTACTTCTCCTCCACAAACCTCAACTTTACTTCTCCTCCACAACACTAAACTTTAATTCACCTCCACAAACTTCAACTCTACACCACCTCCACATACAAATTTCGGCCACAACACTACTTAAGGGAGTTCATCACTCTATTTTACCTTCACTCTCATAAAACCATTGTCTTACACTACCAAGCTCTTTGGCTTTGAATTGGTTTTCCCGAAGATTAAGCAACTAATTTCCTAATTTTGAAGAACTTTGCGGATTTTCACCAATTCATTAAGCATCGTCAAACTCGGTTTTTAGTCCCTTAACTCCTAGAAAAACTTTCTAATTTTTTCGGTTTTGGTTTCTCAACTCTCTGATACTCTAAATGTGGTTTGTGTTTCTCTGCAATTTTGTTTTGACTCTTTTGTTTTAGGGTACTAAATCCAGGTTTTATCTTCTGAAATTTGGGTTGATAACCATCTCTTTGAAATTTAGTGCTAATTGTTCGCTTTGGAAATCGATTTATGTTGCCATTTTTACTACTTCCATCATAAAAATCGGTTATCATAATAGCTATCTCATTCTTATAATTACTGGTCGTATTGGAAAGGTTGCTGATTTTTTTTTTTTTAAATTGTCTACCATTTTTCTAAAAGAACACAAACTTCAAAATGTTTAGACCATCGGCAAAAGTCATCGCATAAAGATTTCAAAGGAGAAGAGTAGCTCACAATATTTCCCGGGATTATATAGAGATCTCTGCAAATTCACCTGTGCTCACAGCAAGGCAACAACAAGCATGACACATTGCTGAGCAGTTTCAGAGAACGAGAGAAACTATTCAACCCGATGAAATGGAAATTAAGAAGGATGAACCAGTATTCACCCCTCAGCAGCAACATACATGAAGAATTGCTGCAAAATTTCAACATACCAAGAAGGCCCATCGACTTGATAAAATGGTGGTCGATGACACCGAACAAGAGCTCACTTCAGCAAAGAAGCGAGCTATCAAAAAGAGGGAAGCTGGATATTCATGAAAAATGATATCCGGACGGGAAAACAACCAATGTTAATAGATGAAGATGAGAGTAGTGAGACCCTGATTATGAAGAAGATGAGGAGGTTCAAAGGATTGAACACCAATTTGAATAGATGTACAATGATTTTAAGGAAGAGGCGTCCAGAAAATGACCCAACATGTCGAAGTGTCGAAATACCTCTCCGCCTTAATTACCCGAGGATTCAAGGGCACGAGGTTTCCACATAAACACTTGATGGAAGCTATTGGGATAGAGAATAACGTGACCCACCTGTTTAAATTGGAAAAATTGATAAACTCATGGCCACTAGTTCTGATGCCTATCATGAAGAAAATTGTTTTTTCTTAGCAACTCTTCAAGTTCATCGTGCTGACAAAGACTACACTGGATACATCACATTTTTGGTGAAGCATGAAGACTATCAAATTACAATGGCCAAGTTGGACCGTATATTTGGTTTCCCATCAGGGGCCGAGAAAGACCAATATTTTTCCAAGAGCGAGTTGTATGCGCTATGGTAGACTATAGGGGTAGGGGAGTATGATTCAAGTCGAGGAAAGAGTGCAGCTATATGGAACCCAGTGGTAAGATACTACCACAAATTAATCTCCAACACCATGTTCGGGCGAGAGATATATGGGGGTGTAAATGAGGGAAAGTTGGGCATGATTGACGTGGCGCTCAGATCTCCTATTAAGCGCACGTCGGATGGTGAGGTGATGTGTGGCGACAGAGCCAACGCTAGCTTCTCCTATGATATCGTTAACATAATGATGGCGTACAAGGCATAATATAGTAAAGGATCTGGGGGAAAATGATATGAGAAGTATGGTTTTTGCAAAAGCAGAATAAGGAACCCAAGAAATTAGTAAAGAAACGAAATAAAGATCAGAAACCATAGGTGCCAAAAATTAGGGAATCCTCAAATCCACTAGAAATTGATGAAAAAAGAAACCTCTCCTAAGAATTGTTAAGGGAAAGATGAAAAAGGGCAAGAATGTGAACCATGAAGATCACTTGGTATTTTAAAGGGTATAATTAGGGTCTCCTACTAGGTTTAGAATTATGAAAATTTTAGTTTCAATGACTCCGGGTAGATGGGATTCTGCTCTTGTATACATCTAAGTGTTCTTACCTTTAGCATTATGCTAAAACTCATTCCCTTATTCATAAAGCCCTGTTTTAAAATATTAACCGATGCATGAAGGGGCCATTTTTGTCCCTTAACTAGTCTCTTAGCCAAACAAGTTTAATGAATGTGCATAACTTGATCCGCAGTTTCTGCTTAATGAATGTTAAAGAGATAGGATTTGTATGCATTGTGTAAGTTGGAACTGATCTGAATTGAACATTGATGAGTATGGCTAAAGTTTTTAAGTAGGATGATATAGGATTGCACTATAGAATTAGTAAACTGGACATTGATATTCTCTATTTTATCAGCATATTTTGGTACTGAGTTCCCAATTTCAAACTTCTCTTCCAAGCTTCTGAATTACTTGCTTAAGGGAAAGCAAGGATTTAGTTTTGGGGAGTTGATATCTTTGCATTTTACGTGTTTTACGAACTCATTTATCATCATTTTAGGTTTATTTAGAAGTCAATATGTTGCATTCATAGGTCTTTATTAGTAAGTTTACATTTTTAGGTAGTTATGCATTTGCATACATGTCCATTTTGGAGATATTTCATATAATTAGGGAGTTTTCGGGACATCATGGGAAATTTGAAGAAGGAAAGGGAAATGCCCAGGCTGAAACCAACACAATCAGAACCAGGCCAATTCAAATTTTGAACTCGACCGGGCCAACGTCCTCATCGAGCCAAATGATTTTTCAATGATCTAAAGGAGTTTTCATTTAGCCCGTGCCAACCCGATCACGCGGCCAAACTCGTTGATGAAGAGCTAAACTCACTCAATTAAGTTGGACTCGATCATGGATCAAGTCGGACTCGATCATGGATCAAGTCGGACTCGATCATGGATCAAGTCGGACTCGATCACAAAATTAGGCCAGACTCAATCACGTAATCGAGCCGGAATTGATCACGTAATCAAGCCGGACTCGATCACAGATCAAGCTAGACACGATCACGGATCGAGCTAGACTCGATCAGCCGAACGCTCCGACTCGATCAACCATGAACAACTTCACTTGATCACCATCCTACTTGGCTCGATCAACTTCACTCGACCGCGTCACCTACCCGACTCGATCACGGCTCATCGAACCCATCTTCACCAACTCGACCAATGTCCAACACATAGGGCCAAATGGGCTCGGTCACCCGATGAACCCAAACTCACTCGATCAAGCTGAATCGTTATATTTTTAATCATTTGTGTTTTAGTGGTTTTAGGGCTTTCCTAAACCAATATATAAACTTTAATTCGCCTTCTTTTGAACCAAAGCTTTATTTTGTATCTTTCTTTTAGGTTTTTTGTCTCTGGTCTTCCCTTTGAATGTTATGATCAAATCCATATTTCTTACTAATTTTATGTTTTGCTTATGATTTCTTCATTTTCATGCTTAGTTTAAGGTTTAAGCTTATATGGTGCATATTGATCTTCTATTTCATACTTTTAATCTCGTTTTCTAAGTTTATCATCATTTCTGGGTTTTGTTCCTATTTCACTTGATCACCATTTTTAGAGCTTTATGTTCATGCTGTTTATGAACACCATGGTTATTCTGGGTTTATGTTCTTACTTTTCTTAATTATCACCTTGTGATTTCTGATTTCCCAGCTTTTGATCATCATCTTCTGATTTTTCTGATTTGTTATTCTAATTGTTTTTAAGAGTTAACTTTTGATCATGATGTTTTGTTTAGTAGTTTTTTTTCCTGAGTTTTCTAATTTCATAGCCACCATGTGTAGTGAGTAGTTGCCCCCGATTTTTAAGGATGGGGTAAATTAGTGTTGAATCCTTGTTTCTCCTAGGTGTCTAAGCTTGATTGTTTGTAAATCCCTTCTGTTTCATTGTTCTTAGTGCTTACTTTCTTCTAGCCGAATGAAATTTGAACTTAGGCATTTCTGCACTCAAAACATGTCTGATGAAATGCCTAAACAAGGTGATTTCAGAGATTTACATTCCTAGCCCAAGATTTTGGTTGTCTAGGGTGTTTTTTTTCGTTTTAACAGAATCTTTCTTCATGCCTGCTAGGTAGTGTTCCGTTAACGTGAGTTAGGTCTGGATATTTCTTATCTTGAGATTATATGTCAAGAGATTGAATTTGGTTGTTTATGAATCTGTTGTCTAGGGATAGCTCTTGTTTGAGGTATGTTAGACACCTAGGTAGTTCAGGGAGGATCACCACTCAATTACCCCCATCCTTAGAAACTGTTTTCTGTGATAACATTTTTAGTACCATCTTTTTCCCTGTTTTTAGAATACTTGTAGTTTACCTTTTAATTTTCTTTGTGAATGCATGATAGCTTTATTGTCCTGTTTTATTTTCAGTTTGTTTTGTTTATTAGGACAGTTAGATAACAACCCCTTTTAATTTACTTGGCTTGGATTAGTAGACCCAATTGGATCTAGAGTGGTTAATATCTCACCTGATTGGATCGACACCTATTTATACTACAATGATATAATAGTGTAATATGAATTGACCCTAGAAATCCTACTATCAAGCGTAAAAAAGAAAATAATGCTAACCACTAGGCTTATATAGTTTTTGAAAAAGGAAATAACTAGAAAGATAATAAAATATAGGCTTGAAGACCAAATGTGCAAAATATGGAAAATTTGCATTCTTCTTCGGGTGTAGGGATCGATCGATCAGGTCTTGACAATGCTCGATCATTCTCCTAATGCACGATTGATCTCATCTTCTAAAAAATTCCAGGCGAAAATGATCATTCGATCCTTGAAGGGATCGATCAATCTTCAAAGGCGTGGCTTTTCTTCACGATAAGTGCCTGATCGATCCCTGAAGGGATCGATCGATCTCTCATCTCTGCTAATTAGCCAATTCTTCTGATTTGCTCTGAAATGCAACATTTTTCTCCAAAACAAACCAAACACCTAGAATCCTGAAAATATAACAAAATTGCAAGGAAAACACTCGGAATAATGTAGAATAACAGACATGAATGCCTACTATGGTGGATCAAACCGAGTAATATCAACTCCCCCAGACTTAAATCTTTGCTTTTCCTCAAGTAAAGCAAGATAAAGTCCAGAGATCAGGTTTAAAAAGGAACACACATGAATTCGCAGAAAGCCCAAATTCATATGTCAAAAACTAAAGACACTAATCCTAGACAACCACTGCAATTGGATTGTTTACCACAACATAATTAACAACATGCATTATACTCTAAATTCCGATTCGATCAAACTATCAAATCATCTCAACCAGCTCATTGAATTCATTCAACTGTAAATGGTGCATTCTTACTTATGGGGTATCGATCAGCACGCTTGAGTAACTCTTCCATCAAAGCGCTCATACCAAACAGAGCATCAATCAACTGCTGGGCCTGATCCTTTTTCTCCAATTTTCACTTCCTTTTCATTTTTCTTTTTCTCGTTGCTTTCTCTTTTTCCTAGTATTTATGCGCCTTTTTTCTTTTTTTTTAGGAGCTAATTTTGTGGGATAAGAAAACGGACTTCGAGGTCCGATGTTTAATCTTTTTTTACCATTTTTTGATGGGAGAGAGAGAAAGGATACAGATCATACTGAAAGAACTTGTCAGTTTTACAGAGAATTGAAGAGAAAGGTACGTAGCTTTCAAAGTCTACCAACACCATAAGCAAGATAATTAAGATCATATTAAGTCATAACATAACTGAGTTAGCATCAATTCATCAAAAATCCAAAAGATCAGAACTTTCAAAGGCATATCAATCAATCAATGGGGTTCCAATCCTAAGTCCAACATTTAATCTAAGTTAGTAGTCAAATAGAGAATGAAACTGAACTCACACTAGGTTAGTAGTCATCACGAATTCTGGTCATTATTCCTTCGACTTGACTAGACTCACCTAACTTAAGAAACCAAAAATTTGAAATTTTTTCACCAAAAGACAAAACATGAAAACATAGTTAGTAACCCATATACCCCCCCATACTTACTTCACACTGTCCCGATGTGAAAATAAATCCAAGAGAAGAAATGATGAGCAAATAACAAAGATATGTCTAAAACATAAAAATAAGAAAATAAAACATGAGTTCTGAGTGAAAAGGAAAATACTACAATAAAGCTCAAACTCTCTCAATCTGAATGTTGGTCCGGACCATCTCCTTGCTCTCTCTGCTCAGCAAACTCCATATCGTCTTCACTGTGGTGCCCCGGTGGACATAAACATGAAAGACCAAGTTAAGAAACAGTCCACAGAATGCGCCTCATCATCACGTTGTTGCGTTCTTGTGAATCCATGTTTCACTCCATCTTCTCCTCAAGAGTCATGTCAGCTCTGCGCGGTGGGAGATCAAATGCACTGTAATCCTCGAGAGATCCATCTTCGGGGCTGCAAGCTGTGATTCACCGCTGGGTAGAATGTCACCGTCTTGAAAGTCTTGGAGCCTCAGGTGTAGCAGGTGGGGAGTTGTGTAGATGTTGAGGACAAGGTAAGAAGCGCACATTGTCCAAAGAAGAGATGCTAGTCAGCTTAGTCTTGGGGAGTTCAATCTCACATATATGTCCATCGTCAACTATAAGTCTAGACTATCATCTATGTGAACATCATCGTCCACTATAATTCTGGAAATGTGATTTGCAACTCCATTTTCTATTTCTCTCTTATCCTTGATCTCCAAATCGAATTCCTGTAAAAGTAAAATCCAACGCAGTAATCTGGGTTTAGCATCCTTTTTGTTCAGGAGATACCTAAAAGTTTATTATCAGTGTGGACTACTACTTTGGATCCCACTAAATAGAATATGAACTTCTCAAAAGCAAAAACAATAGCTAGTAACTCATTCTCGGTTGTGGCATAATTGCATTGAGCTCCATCCAGAGTTCTTGAGGCATAATAGATAACATGAATCTTCATATCCTTTCTATGTCCAAGAACAACTTCTAAATCCTATGGATGACAGCACCTTCGCCATGGTCATAATCTCGACACATGTAAGATCATACATCCCAAAACCATAGTTGAGGCATGCACGCACCGAGATCTGGAAAGATCCCCTATAAAAGAACAATGCTTGGACAAAGCTTCCCAACGAAGACTTCCAACACAAGCTTCAGAAACCGAGCGGGACGAGGGTCAGATCTACATAACGTAAGGAGGATCAGAGGAGAAAAGCACTGAACCAAGATAGTACGAGAGAAAATCAAAAGCTTCCAACGAGAGCGCCTGCAACCAAAAACTGTAAAGAAGAATAGCAAAGGAGAAATGAAACTAAAAGCTAAAGCCCATGATTTATTAATGTTACAAAGAAAAGGGGCTTCCGGCGCCGGGTTAAAGTCGGTCACCGGCAAAAAACGATTTGATCCAATAGTTGAAGAAACTTGCATGGAGAGAGAGAAGTGAGAGGACGTAAGAGAGAATATGATTATAATTTTTCCGTTTTTTTTTGTTTTTTTTCCCAAAACTGCTATGCTATTACTCAAACTTGAGGTGGTCCGAAAAACCAAACCGGCAGCCAATGTAATACAAAACTCTATGAAAAGACCTTGCTAACTTCGCTAATGAATCAGATAAACCATTTCTCTTACGGGAAACATACGAAATAGAAAATGCAGTAAACTTCTCCTTTAGCTTATGTACTTCCTTTAACTCAGTTGAGAAGTTAGGTCATGCATCGGGTTCTTGGATCATCTTGATCAGCTCCTTACAATCGGTCTCAAAGGCTTGAAAATAATTTTTCCAGGCTTGATAATTTTTCCGTTATGTTCGTATACCTGACCAACTAAATAATTTGTTATGTTCATGTAGACGTAGTTAATTTTGAACAAAAAAAACTTAAATGTTTAGTGCTCTTGTTTCTAACAAATTTTTTATATAATTCAAATAGTCTATGAATTTAAATCGCTAATGTACAATTTACATAACACGAAACCTTGTAAAATAGAATTAGTTACTCATCTTAAACCATAATTAAATTTAATCCATGTATTTTTTTTCAAGTAAAAAAAATTAGCATATCATTTTACAAATAGCCTTTAATATAGTTTCAAACCATGTAACCCTAACCTAACAAAGTACACTCTAGTAAGTCGTTATTGATATACTTCGTTATTATAATCAATATATGTACCTCTTTTTTATAAGCTAAGTCATACATTCTAAAATCAATATCCTATTCATTTTCCAATATGAATCCTAGTATCTATAACCTGAAACCTAGATATATTTTATAAGATTAAATGTAGACCCATGTGCAGAATAAATTTCCTGTTATTATAACATATATTTTTTGAGGTACTAAATTAGAAATTCACGTATAAATGATAATAAAATAATTTCGTATACATTATTAATTATATCTTATAATAAAAATGTCTATTATATTATTTTATAAATATATTTGTTTATAGAAAGAAATATAATAACATAATATATATATATATATTTCCGTTTAAATATTCGAGGTTGATTTATGAGTTATAATAAATAATACTTAGTAATAAACACATATTTTATATATTAAATGTGAAATCTAGTTGTTTTACTTTTTTTAATTTCAAAATATCTAAATTTTTCGTTTCCATTTTACTATGTTGTATGTCATAGACAACAAATTTTGATGTACATTTTCTTCTTCATATTCTTTGACATATATATAAATCTTCTTGGTGCACAAAAAAAAATATATATATATATATATAGATCTTCTTATGCATACGTACACTTAGGAATAAGCTTATGCTCAAGAACCCAAAAGAGGAGAAATTGGAGACTGAAAAGGTACAGAAGCACCAAGCCACTCCTAAGAAGGAACCAAGCCTAGCTTACAAGCCGATACTTACATAGACAACAAAGACCCACAAACCACCTTGACTAGAAGCTGATAGGTTAAGAATTTAATCATAAACCTAATACTATAGAGAACATATCAATGTAGTACAATAAAGGGTCGAATCCACAAAGACCAAAAAGCACACAATTCAGTTTAATCTCAAATCAAGCTGTTTGTAATGGAATCCGAACGATAAAATAAAAGCGGTTGTAAACGATAATATAAAAATGTAAACTTGGTTTCCCTAAGAAACCCTAAAACCTAACTAGGAACTACTCAGACATTGCAAAGGATAAACAATACAAAATCAAAGAAGAACACATCATAAAATAGAATATATATATTAAAAAGGGGTTAAAAATCTTTTCTCCAAATACAAGGTTTAGGAATTCTTCTCACTCAGTAAAAGCTCTAAAGTTGCAAATTGTAAAAGTGTGTCGAACAAAACCTAAGCCATAAGGCTTTTATAGTCTAAAAAGTAAATAATTAGAAATATGAAAATTGGATAAGCTTAAGGACTTGAATGCAAAATTTGGAAAATTTCTTGTTCTTCTAGGACTGAGTGCTCGATCGATCTCCCTACTGCCCGATCGGGCACTATGAAATTATGCTCGATTGATCTCCTGAATGCACGATCGATCTTTTGTACTGGATTTTTCCCTGTGAAAATACCTAATGGTGCACTAGTGTTTCCTAATCTTGCACTCCATTAAACACTTTTCTCGATCGATCTCATAGATGCTCGATCGATCACTTTGTTCTGCAATTAGCGAATTCTTTTGATTTGCTCTGAAATGCATCTTTGCATTCAAAACGACCTGAGCACCTAGAATCCTAATAATATACCAAATATGCAAGGAAAACACTCAGGATAATTCAGAATAACAAATATAAATGTCCACTATTATGCATTAAAACTAAGTAATATCAACTCCCCTATACTTAGATCTTTGTTTGTCCTCAAGTAAAGCAAGATTTAATCCTGAGAAGAGGTTTGAAAAGAACGACACGGAAACTCACAAAATCTCAGAAACTTTAAGCATAGTTTCAAAATTCAAAAGACATCAATCTCAAACAACTACTTTAAATGGATTGTTTACAACCACTGAACCAATAACATGTTTCCTACTCCAAATCCCAAATCAATCAACTACCAAATCATATCAACCAACTCTTTAAAAACAATTAAGTTCTGATACATGCATTCTCACCTATGGTATATCCATCAATTTAATCAAATACCTCTTCTATCTAAGTGTCTATGCCAAACAGAGCATCAATCGACTTATGGTCCTGATCCTTTTTCTCCCTTTCTCACTTCTCTTTTCTTTTTCTTATCTTACTCCTTTTTTATTTCTTCGCATTTCTGCACTTTTCTTTCTTTTCTTTTCATCATTTTTTAGCACCCGGTTTTCCTGGGATTGACTACAGACTTCTAGGTCACACTTTGAATCCTTTTCAATACCTTTTTATTCTTTTCGAAGGGAGAGACAGAAAGGATCCGGATCATACTAAAAAAAACTTTTCGGTTTTACAGAATACTGAAGAGTAAGGTACCTAATTCTCAAAGTATATCAACACCATAAAAAACAATAATTAAAGTTCAGATTAAGTCCTATCATGGCAGAACTAGCCTCAAATCATCAATAACTCAAAAGACTCAAAACTTTCAGAAACAAATCAATCAGTAATGGGGTTTCAATCCTAATCTCACGAATTAATCTCAGTTAGTAATATAGAGATATCGATACCATACCTACATTTGATTAATTATCATCACCGATTTTGATCATAGTTCCTTCGACTCGATAGACTCAGAGAATTCAAAACAAAAAATTCGAAAAATTTCATCATTTCTAACAAACATCCACAATAAATGTTAGATCTGCGTTAGTAAATATTCCCTCCCCCAGACGTACTTCACACCGTCCCGGTGTGAAAATAAATCAGAGAGAATGAGAACATAAAAAAAGTAGCAGAAACAAAGAAAATAGCGAATAATATGAAATCTAAGAAAATAGAAAAATAGTACAATGAAGTTCAAGTATCTCAATTTGAAATGTGACCGGCACCATCTCCAACTTTGCGCTGCTTAGCATGCTCCATCTCGTCATCACTATGACGTCTCGGTGGGCAGAAACCACCGAAAACTATCCTCAGAATGCACCGCATCAAGCTGTTGTTATGCTCTTGGGAATCCATAATCCACACCTGTAAAACCCAGGTAACTAAGCTACCCATCACCTTTATCCTCTTTGGGTTCTTCAAAGCTGCAAATTTCCTTTCATCCAAGACTTGAGAAAATAACCAACCTATGTTGGCATCATGAGTGTGGTGATCCTGATCAGTCATATAAGTGGCCAGACTGAAACGGCTAAGAGCGTAATGGAGAAGCTCTAACTCTTGGTTCCGTGTGGAACCGACATCTTTCTTCCCATAGAAGAGGTGGTTCAGGATCTTGAAGGTAAGATGTATAACAAGGTTGCAGATCAGAGTAAGGTTGGCATTCTTCTAGACAAAACGCCCGCGAGCTATTATCCCCCAAAGATCATGATGGGAATAGAACTTTGGGAGCATGGAGAGGTATCCAATGGGTCAGAAACCAAAGATTGGTCCAAACTCGACCATGGGGATCTTGTAGAGATTTCTCAGACAAAATAATTGGACCTCTGTCTTAAATTGACGAGGATTCTTAGAATCTTCTCTAACTATACGGAAAGAGGTCAATAATTGACGCGCTAGCTGCTTGAAAAATGGATAGGTCTAAAAGGGGATATCGCCGAGACTCATATTGGTGAAAAAAATTTCCACGTCTTCATCAACCTCAAGACTTCGTAAAACAGAATGATCAGCAAATCGTGTTGGCAAGAATGAAGTCTTGAGCATGGTATTGTAGAACATATTGTTAAAGTGATCCCATTTATCTTTTATCTTCCAGGTAGTCCATGTCTCGTGATTCTGCAACTCGGTAATAGAAAACTCTAGAGTGTTGTTTCAGAAGGGTGTGTCAACTGTTCTTGGCCAAGAATCCTTCAACAACTTAGGATCAATGAGTTGTTCACTACTTGAAGCAACACCTTTTGTTTTTCAGCAGCTGTGTGATTTTTAGTCTTCTTAGAACCGGAGGTTCGGTAGATTTAGATTGTGTTATCGTAGGTTCTTGTTGCTTCGGAGCTCGCGATCGAGGTGCTTTGGTAACCAGTGGTTGGTATTCATTGTCCAACATTACCCTGAAATGAAAAGACTCAAAAGAGAAATGAGTTTCATAACAATCCAAGACATAACAAGCAATGGCTTATCAATAACCGAGCAATGCTAACAAAGAGTTAACAAGAATTATCAACATAGAAACCAAGAGCATCGCATGAACAAGCAATACTAACAGAGAATTAGCAAGAATCAAATGCGGAATAGAGAAGTCAAGACAATAAGAAGTAATGAGCAATGATCGAGCATGAGTAGTTACAACCATCAAGAATCAAGATGACTCAATGACGAATAAACCAAGATATGGTTCAAAAATCAAATCTAAGCAAGCTATCAAGAGACATAAGTGATGGTGAACAATGATTTAGAGCAATACTAATCAAAATTACCAAGAAATCAAGTGAAAGAACCATCAAAAGAGCAATTATGCAAATGACAACCACTAGAAAATGAAATTGAAGATTAAGGAGCCAAAACCAACACAATTGAGAAAAAACAACCATTCTTAAAGCAATCATAGACATCATTAGGCACAATCAAACACTCAATTTCAAATTTCTAGCAAAACCCTAAATCCCAAAAGAAAAATCTCACAATCCTAACCTAGCTCTCAAATCAACTTGCATTGGTCAATTAAGTGCAAAATAGAGTAGAAAAACATCCTAGATATCAATTCTAATAACCAAATCCATGAACATCGATTTTGTCTCAACTATGACCTAATTTTCAGAACGAGATGAGAGAAATGAGATCATTACCTTGTTCGAAGCGAGTGGAAAGCAAGAGGATCGAGTTAAGACGGAAAAACTAAGCGGATTAGAGCCAAAAACTCTGGAAAACCGTTGCGAATTGAGTGAGATGGGGAGTTGAGGAGATGGGAGGAATGAAAGGTTTTGAGAAGAGAATAATGGTGGAATGGAGGAGAAAATCATGTGGAAGAGGGTAGGAGAAGGGTGAAATCCGGTTAAAATCAAGTGAAATCTCGGTTTACCTTAACGAGTGCACGATCGAGCGCTAATGTGCCCGATTGGACACCTGTCACAAATTTTCCAGGAAGGATTGATCGATCGGGCGCCAGTGTGCCCGATCGTGTAGATAGTTCGGACAAGAAATGCTTGTAAATTGCCCGATCGATCCCCTCGTCTGCCTGATCGTGCTCAACATCCATTTTTTCTAGGGGAATTGTGTAGCACCCGTGATCCGCCAAGTTTTGGCCGAGGGATCAAGCCAAGTTGGCCGGGAATCTGATCGTGAGCCAACCAGTAAAAATCAAGCCAAGTGTTGCGGTATGGCTGGAAAGTGGGTTTTCAAGTGAAGAAAATCATTTTAAGGGTGGTTTGGCCGAGAAAAAGTATAAACTGGTGGAACTAGCCAGTTTGTGTTCTGACCATGCGCAAAAGTTTTCCGGTGATGCGGGAACTTCAGTTCAGAACGTGGTTTCTGCATAAGTTGGCAGTTTGATCGATAGATTGATCCGAACGTTTGGAATTAGTCAGTTTGGCCGATGGTTGGTTGAGAACCATGTGCAGTTTACTTGATGCATGCGCGTAGTCGAGTCGTCGTCATGACGATACGCATTTTTCCGGACAATGCGCAGTTCCTCGATGGTTCGCATTGTCGGATGGTTCAGTCATTTGGCGGTAGTGCATTATGCGTTGTTGCATTGCTATCGGGTCGTTCAGTCAGTGCGCTACCTGAATCGATGATCGACACGTGTACTGTTCTTATCGGGTCATTTACTCGAGTGGTGGGACCCAAGCCGACAAGCGACGAGTGTCCGCGTACATGTTGCGATTTTAGCCCCCTTTGAGCATGTTTCGCGTGCATGGACGCGTGTTGAACGTACTGACGCATGCGCAATACATGCTGAACCGCACTACTGCATGCATACATGGATGTTTGCTATAAAACTCGGACTTCCTCGCACATTTGAACTCTTCTGCAAAATCTATCAGTTCATATAGAGAGAAAGTGCACAGAGAGGCAAATTGCGAGTGTTGGGGAAAATCAGTCCAAGTTGGTGCATTCAGTTTGTGGGTTCAGTCCAAGTGTCTGCATCAGTCAAGTGTTGCAGTTCGTGGGTGTTCAGGACATGTTAAGGAAGCATCATCAGTCAACCGACCAGTTTACAAAGGTGAGTGCGTTTTAACCCGTATTTAAACTTGTCTGTGTGATAGTCTAAGGCCATGGTGCCATTCGGATGGTCAAGTTAACCTTACCGATGCCTGTGTGGCATGACAACATGATCCGAGTGGTCAAATTAACCAGGATGCATGGCTGTGGGCAGTGATCCTAAACTGATGGCCATGGGATTTGAGCCGATCAATGAACAAAGTAGGCCATGCAATTTGAGCCGAAATGTGTAAGCGGCCATGTGATTTGAGCCAAGGTCCTGGTGAGCCAAGAACTGAACTAATAGCCATGGGATTTGAGCCGATCAGTGAACAAAGTAGGACATGCGATTTGAGCCTGAATGTGTAAGCGGCCATGTGATTTGAGCCGAGGGCCTGGTGAGCCGAGGGCCTGGTGAGTCGAGAACTAAACTAATGGCCATGGGATTTGAGCCAATCAGTGAACAAAGTAGGCCATGTGATTTGAGCCAAAATGTGTATAAGCGGCCATGTGATTTGAGCTGTTTTGTTAGACTAGCGACCAGTCTGATAAGTTTGGATGGTCGGGACAGTCTAACTGGCTAAATGAAAATGTGAAAAATGGTTAAGTATAAAATTAAGAACTTAACTTAACTTAACCGAATTAAATTATAATTTGTTGGGAACTTGATCTGTTTGAGCGAAGTGGTGCGGACTAAACCGCATTCACTAAGCAAAGTTGCAATTGCTTATGCCTCCTATGTGGTCGCTTGTATTGCTAGGAATAAGACAGTAGGCGGAAATCAAGGCTAAAGGAAGGGAGGATGGTGGATTTTGGGTTTAAAATGCATGTTGGGTATATTTTTAAGTTTAATGCTAGTAAATAGCTAAGCAGTCTGGCCTTGTATTAAATTTATCGAATTTACTTAATAAAAATGCATGTTTATCACCTTAGAACTCTGAAAGAAATATTAGCTCGCTTAAAATTTGGCTAAGTAAAGTATAACCTCATCTCGCCTAGTTAGAAAATTAGGTTGGGTCGTTGCAATGTTGGTATCAGAGCATAGACAGTTCTAGGCTAAGTTTAGTATACGCGGGTTGTGGGAAGAATCCATCCTTCCATCTACCTTGACTGGTGTAAGTCTTCTCATTGCCCAAGTGTGTGTGTGGAAAAGTTAATCTTGAGATTAACCTACGAATAATCTATTTGCAGATGAGGAGAAACACCAGAGGGAATAGGCAGCATCCTGGCAATGAGAATCGCAAGAATCCCGATCAGAATCTAGGAAATGCGAATCAAGGAAATGCGAACCCAGGGAATATAGGTGGTGGTGGTGTAGGACTTGAGGCACTCTTAATGATGTTGGCGCAAGTCTTCGAAAGGATGCCAGGAGCTGGAGGCGGTCCAGTGCCACCAGCTGAAAATGCGGATCCTCCACCAGAAGAAGTGGAAATGGGGGAGGAAGTTCCTGCTAATGTTCCAACCTACCTAAAGGTCATGGATCATATGTAGCGTTTGGGGATGAAGTTTCTTTCCAATGGCACTGATCCGATAGAAACGGATGCTTGGGTGTCATGGATGCAAAGGAACTTTGAGTCCATCCGATGTCCTGAAGGCTATAAGCGGGACATAGCTGTGCATTACTGGATGAGGATGCACATGCTTGGTGGTTGAGTGCATCAAGTCGTAGGCACATCAATACGTGGGAGAGTTTCTGCGAGAAGTTCCGAGAAAAGTACTTCCCGCAAGAAGCTTTTGATCGGTTGGAAGGCCGATTCTTGGAGTTGCACCAAGGCTCTAAGAGTGTGCGGGAATATGAGGTCGAGTTTAACAGGCTCAATAAGTATGCTGGTCGTGAGCTCGATAATGAGAAGGTACAAGTTAGGAGATTTATGAGGGGACTCCGGCTTGATATCAAGAACCGGGGCCTAGTCCGGAATTTCTCATCAGTCGGTCAGTTGGTAGAGAAAGTTGCCATAATCGAGTTTGGACTTAGTGAAGAGGCGAGAATGACTGCGAGGGAAGCGAGCATGATGCTTAGTCCGATTGTGAACCATCCTAGAAGTAAGAAACGAAAGTTTAAACGGATGGGTGATTCAAGCAAGTCAAGTGGACGGAAGCCATGTGCTAAGTGTGGTAACTACCACGTTGGTGCATGCTGTGTCGGTTCCAAGGCATGCCATCGCTGCGGTAATCTGGGACACTTTGCACGTGACTATCCGGAAAGGGATGGGAAAACGGTGATGCAAGGAAGAGAAAGTGGGCTGCGGGTTTGCTATCACTGTGGTGATGTCGGCCATATCAAACCGAATTTCCCAAAGCTTGTCCAGCAGGCGGGGAAACCGGCAAATGAAGGCTTGCCACCAGCTAAAAGACAAAACATGATGCCGAGAGCATACGTGATGTCTGGTGATGATGCAGGCCCAAGTTCGTCTTCTAGGCCGATCACTGGTTAGTCCCTAATACCCATCTCGAAAATCTCTAAGTTAAAATCCAAGTTTAAAAGTTAAAGTAAGGGTCGAGTGGAACCTTAGCATTCTGGGTGAATGTGTAGGGACCCTTAACATGGGTGGCGTGGCAACCCATGTTCTTTTCAATTCGAAGGCAACTCACTGTTTTGTGATCCCAAATCTACTTGGGCCAGGTGGGTTCAAGACGGAGCAAACGTTCAAGCGTTGCTTGCTAAAAGCTGCGGGAGGCGAATTCATAGAGACACTGGGAAAGGTACTCAATGTGCCAGTCATGATAGATAAGTTGGTCCTTCCGGCTGATTTAATCGTGTGCCATATCCAAGCGTATGATGTGATTCTTGGGATGGACTGGCTGGAAAGGCATAAAGCTCATCTCGATTGTCATATAGGCCGGGTAAAGGTCAAGGCGGCCGAAGGATTAAAGGATTATCAAGGCATTCGTCCAACCAACGGAAGCCTGATGATCTCCATGATCCAAGCTGAAAAGTTGATCGAGAAAGGATGTGAAGCTTACTTGGCAACGATCCAGACAGTGGAAGTGGAATCAAGTGCTACGTTAGAGGACATCCTGGTGGTTCGAGACTTTACGGACGTATTCCAGCCGTTAACTGGTTTACCCCCGGATATATCTGATCCGTTTACCATCGAGTTGGAGCCAGGGACTGCGCCATTGTCCAAGGCACCTTATCGGATGGTGCCATCCGAGATGGGGGAGCTGAAGAAGCAGCTAAGTGAGTTGATGGAAAAGGGTTTTGTGCGTCCAAGTAGTTCACCTTGGAGCGCACCAGTGCTGTTCGTGAAAAAGAAAGACGGCAGCTTCAGGCTCTTTATTGATTACCGAGGATTGAACAGGGTTACCATAAAGAACAAGTACCCGTTGCCGAGAATTGACGAGTTGTTGGATTAATTAAGAGGGGCTACTTGGTTCTCTAAGGTAAACCTTGCATCCGGTTATCATCAGATCCCGATCAAGGAAGACGATATAAAAAAAAGACGGCCTTTCGGACAAGGTACGGTCATTTTTAATTGGTAGTCATGTCGTTCGGGCTGACAAATGCGCCTGCCGCTTTCATGAAGATGATGAATAGCATGTTCCGGGATTGTCTAGATGAGTTTGTTATCATCTTCATAGATGACATCCTCATCTATTCAAAAACCCGAGAGGATCATGAGAACCACTTGAGAGTGGTGATGAACTGCTTAAGGGAACATTAGTTGTTTGCCAAGCTAAGCAAGTGTAGCTTCTGGCAAAGGAAAATTGGCTTCTTAGGCCATGTGGTTTTGGAGCAAGGAGTGTCCGTCGATCTGGAAAAGAAAAAGGCAATCAAGGATTGGCGAAGACCGCAAATACTTTGGTCAAGGGTTTTGCGAGTATGGCTCAGCCAATGACCAAGCTAACCAGGAAAGATGTTCCTTACAAATGGACCAGCGAATGTGAGGAATGTTTTCAGAAGCTCAAGGAGATTCTAACTCAGACTCCGGTGCTTGCATTGCCAATACCGGATGAGCCGTTTGTTGTTTATATGGATGCATCACGGGTTGGGCTAGGTTGTGTGCTAATGTAGCAAGGAAGGGTCATTGCTTATGCATCTAGGCAACTGAGGAAGCATGAGGGGAATTATCCAACTCATGACTTAGAAATGGCTGCGGTTGTATTTGCGTTAAAGATATAGCGATCATATCTTTATGGTGGCAAGGTTCAAGTCTTCATAGACCATAAAAGCCTTAACTACTTGTTCACTCAACCTGAGCTTAACTTGAGACAAAGAAGGTGGATGAAACTGGTTGCAGACTACGACCTTGAAATCGCATATCATCCGGGCAAGGCTAACTCAATCACTGATGCATTAAGCCGAGAGAGAGTAACTTCGGCCACAGAAATGGATATAGAGAATCTGGTCGGAATGGTCGGATCGTTAAGGTTGTGTGCTTTGACTGCCGAGGTGGAATCATTGGGCTTGAGTGCGGCTGACCAAGCGGACTTGTTAACAAGAATTCGGCTAGCTCAAGAAAAAGATGAAAATCTGGTTAAGGCTTCAAAGAAAGAAAATTTAGAGTACCAAATCTTGAACAATGGAACTATCTTGGTAAATGGCCGAGTGTGCGTGTCAAACAATCAAGAGCTGCAGCCTCAGATTCTGAAGGAAGCGCATCAAAGTAAGTTCTCCATACATCCTGGATCCACTAAGATGTATCGATACTTGAAGCGGTATTACCATTGGGTTAGCATGAAGAGAGATGTGGCTAGCTGGGTCGCAGGCTGCCAAACATGCCAAATGGTGAAGGCAGAACACCAAGTACCTACTAGGCTGTTGCAAAGTCTGCCCATTCTGGAATGGAAGTGGGACATGATCATGATGGATTTCGTGACTGGCTTACCAATGGTGAATGGCAAGGACACAATTTGGGTGATAGTTGACAGACTCACCAAGTCTGCACAATTTTTCGGTTTCATGGTGTTCCCGCGTAAATTGTGTCGGACCAAGATTCCAAGTTCTACTCAGAATTTTGGAGAGCACTTCAAAGGCAGTTCGCGACAAAAGTGCATATGAGTACGGCCTATCATCCGCAAACGGACGGACAATCTGAGCGGACAATTCAAACACTCGAAGACTTGTTAAGGGCTTGTGTATTAGATTGGGGTGGCAAGTGGGAAAGTTACTTGCACTTGGCCGAGTTTTCTTATAACAATAGTTATCAAGCTAGCATTCAGATCTTCCCATACAAAGCCTTGTATGGTCGTTTGTGCCGAACCCCCTTGTGTTGGACACAAGTGGGGGAGAGAAGCATCAGGATCCTCAAGATCAAAATGAAGCAAGCTCAGGATCGGCAAAAGAGTTATGCGGATCGAAGGAGAAAAGAGCTTGAGTTTGCCGTTGGGGATATGGTTTATCTCAAGACCGTGACTTATAAGGGTAAAGACCGAGCATCCAAGAATGCAAAAATGAACCCGAGGTATATGGGACCGTTCAAGGTCTTGGAGAAAATAGGAAAAGTGGCTTACAAGTTGGAATTACCTCGAGCCATGAATCAATTTCATGATGTCTACCATGTGTCTCAGCTGAGAAAGCAGGTTACCAATCGGGATAGCATCTTGAAAGAAATTCCAGTGGACTTAAGGGAAAATCTGACTGTTGCAGGTAGGCCAATTAAGATAATAGGTTCTCGAGTGAGAACAGAAAGGAAAAAGCTGGTCAAGTACGTCCAAGTTGTCTGGGATTGCGAAGGCGACGAGGAAACGACTTGGGAACGCGACGAAGTGATGAAGTTCAAGTTTACGAAGTGGTACGGAAAGCAAAAGGTGGTGCGGCCTAAGAAAGATCAAGGCGAAAATTCGAGGAAGAATTTGGCCTAAGTGGGGGAGAGTAGTAGCACCCGTGATCCGCCAAGTTTTGGCCGAGGGATCGAGCCAAGTTGGCCGGGAATCCGATCGTGAGCCAACCAGTCAAAAATCAAGCCAAGTGTTGTTGTTTGGCTGGAAAGTGGGTTTTCAAGTGAAGAAAATCAATGTAAGGGTTGTTTGGCCGAGAAATAGTGTAATCTGGTGGAACCAGTCAGTTTGTGTTCTGACCATGCACAAAAGTTGCCCGGTGATACGGGAACTTCAGCTCAGAACGTGGTTTCTGCATGCATGCGTGTAGTCGGGTCGTTAGTCACTTTTCTGAACAATGCGCAGTTCCTCGATGGTTCGCATTGTCGGATGGTTCAGTCAGTCGGCGGTAGTGCGCTATGCGTTGTCGCATCGCTATTGGGTGATTGAGTCAGTGCGCTACCTGAATTGATGATCGACACGTGTAGTGTTCTTATCGGGTCGTTTGCTCAAGTGGTGGGACCCGAGCCAATAAGCGACGCGTATCCGCGTACGTGTTGCGATTTTAGCCTCCTTCGAACACGTTTCGCGTGCATGGACGCGTGTTGAACAAATTGACGCATGCGCAGGACGTGCTGAACCGCAATACTGCATGTATGCATGGATTTTTCCTATAAAACTCGGACTTCCTCGCACATTTGAACTCTTCTGCGAAATCTATCAGTTCATAGAGAGAGAGAAAGTGCATAAAGAGAGAAAGTTTGATTGTTGAGGAAAATCAGTCCGACTTGGTGCATTCAGTTCGTGGGTTCTGTACAAGAGTCCACATTAGTTAAGTGTCGCAGTTCGTGGGTGTTCAGAATGTGTTAAGGAAGCATCATCAGTCAACCGACCAGTTTACAAAGGTGAGTGCGTTTTAACCAGTAGTTAGACTTGTCTGCATGATAGTCTAAGGCCATGGTGCCGTTCGGATGGTCATGTTGACCTTACCGATGCATGTGTGGGATGATAGCATGCATGGCTGTGGGCAATGATGCCGAGTTTACGACCAAGTGTGGTCGAGAAACTAAACTGATGGCCACGGGATTTGAGTCGATCAGTGAAGAAAGTAGGCCATGTGATTTGAGCCGAAATGTATAAGCGGCCATGTGATTTGAGCCGAGGGCCTGGTGAGCCGAGAACTGAACTGATGGCAATGGGATTTGAGCCGATCAGTGAACAAAGTAGGCCATGCGATTTGAGCCGAAATGTGTAAGCGGCCATGTGAATGGAGCCGAGGGCCTGGTGAACTGATGGCCATGGGATTTGAGCTGAAATGTGTATAAGCGGCCATGTGATTTGAGCCGTTCAGTTAGATTAGCGACCAGTCTGATGCGTTTGGATGGTCGGGACAGTCTAACTGGCTAAATTAAAATGTGAAAAATGGTCAAGTATAAAATTAAAACTGAACTTAACTTAACCGAATTAAATGACAGTGGTGCGGATTAAACCGCATTCACTAAGGAAGGTTGCAATTGCTTATGCCTCCTATGTGGTCGCAGGTATTGCTAGGAATGAGACAGCAGGCGGAAATCAAGGCTAAAGGAAGGAAGGATGGTGGATTTTGGGTTTAAAATGCATGTTGGGTAGATTTTTAAGTTTAAAACTTGTAAATAGCTAAGCAGTCTGGCCTTGTATTAAACTTATCGAATTTACTTAATAAAAATGCATGTTTATCACCTTAGAACTCTGAAAGAATTATTAGCTCGCTTAAAATTTGGCTAAGTAAAGGAGAACCTCATCTGGCCTAGTTAGAAAACTAGGTTGAGTCGTTGCAAATTGCCCGAGCGGGTGTATGGTTTCCCGATCGTGCAATCTGTTCGGACCAAAATTTTTTTTGAATTTTAGAATTCGCCCGATCGTGCAGTCGGTTCCCGAACGATCCCTTCTGCATCCGAGTTTTATTATTTTCCTGAAATTCCTGAATCCTATACAACTCAAAACTTAAAATTAGCATGTTAGTAACTAAGATATGACTGACTCAAAACTTAATATATAACTAAACTAGAATACGAAAACAGTGGGTTGCCTCCCACTCAGAGCTTATTTAATGTCTCTAAGCTTGACAGTACTTACCTCTAATTGGAAGTAGGATAAAAAAGAGGTATCATCTCAGTGACTTCTGTAAGCTTTGAAGTAGCTAGATAAGGCTTCAGCCTTTGACCGTTCACAACGAATTCATTACCTTGGCGATCAAATAGGACAACTGCTCCATATGGACTCACTTCCTTGATGATAAAAGGTCCACACCACCTAGATTTCAACTACCCAGGGAATAGTTTAAGACGAGAATTAAAGAGCAATACCTGATCACAGGGTCAAAAATCTCTTGGGATGATCTTCTTGTCATGAGTAGCTTTGGTCCTTTCTTTGTAGATCTTGGAGTTCTCATATGCTTTTTGTCGAACTTCTTCTAACACATGGAGTTGAATTTGATGTCAATCTGTTGTGGTCTTCATGTCAAACTTCAGCAACTTGACAGCCCATGCAGCTTTGTGGTCCAGTTCTACAGGAAGATGACAAGTTTTTCCATAAACTAGATTGAAAGGAGTAGTACCTAAAGGGTTCTTGAATGCAGTTCTGTAAGCCCAAAGAGAATCATCTAGCGTCAAAGACCAATCCTTTCTAGATCCATTCACCGTAATCTGCAAGATTGCTTTGATTTCCTTGTTAGAAACCTCTATCTGACCGCAAGATTGCTTTCTAGATCCATTCTGTAGCCACATTTTGTTTGACCCCATGCTTCTTCAGTAACCCATCAAAGACCCTATTGATGAAATGAGAGCCTCCATCGCTGATTACTATTCTAGGTACTCCAAATTTAGGAAAAATTACATATTTAAACATTTTTAGCACAACCTTAGAATCATTAGTGGGGCTAGCAATTGCTTCAACCCACTTAGAAACATAATCAACAACAACAAGGATATAGAGATTCTTATGAGACATAGGGAAAGGACCTATGAAGTCAATTCCCCCACATATCAAAAACCTCTACTTCTACGATGAAGTTCTGAGGCATCTCATTGCGTCTTGAGATGTTTCCCTGTCTTTGGCATAAATCACCACAAGAGATGAAAGCATGAGAATCCTTCAACATTGTAGGCCACCAGAAACCTGCTTGAAGTACCTTATAAACAGTCTTGAATGTAGCGAAGTGACCAGCATAGTCAGAACCATGAAAATGGTATAAGACATTATGAATCTCCTCCTCAGGTAGACATCTCTGGAACATGCCATCTGAAAAGCTTGTAACGATATGGCTCATCACAGTAATAGTGTCTGACATCCCTTCAGAACTTCTTCTTTCGGTAACCTATACAGTCATGTGGTTCAACATCAGCATCAAGATAATTAGCAAAATCTCAAAACCAAGGAGTAATTACTGAAAATTTATTAAGTTTAGGGATATAATGATTCGCATCCACTCTTGTGAAAATGGCATAGATCTGCTCTTCATGTAAACTATCATCAATGTGAACATCATCATCGACTCTAAGTCTGGATAGGTGATGTGCAATTCCATTCTCAATTCCTCTTTTTTCCTTGATCTCCATATCAAATTCCTGAAATAGTAAAATCCAACGCAATAATCTAGGTTTAGCATCCTTTTTGTTCAGGAGATACTTCAAAGCCGCATGACCGGTGTGGACTACTACTTTGGATCCCACAAGATAGGATCTGAACTTCTCAAAAGCAAAGACAATGGCTAGTAGTTCTTTCTCAATTGTTGCATAACTACATTGAGCATCAAGAGTTCTTGAGGCATAATAAATAACATGGAGTTTTTTATCCTTTTGCTGTCCAAGAACACCTCCTACAGCATAACCGTTGGCGTCACACATAACCTCAAAAGGAAAATTCCAATCTGGTGGTTGAACTATTGGAGCACTCACTAGAGCTCCTTTAATCGCAAGAAATGAGCTTTGGCATTCATCATTCCATTCAAATTTGACTTCCTTGTACAACATCTTTATAAGAGGTCTAGCGATTTTTGAAAAGTCATGACTGAACTTTCTGTAGAAACCTGCATGACCTAAGAAACTGCGAACGTCTTTTATAGACTTGGGTGCCTGTAAGTTATTCATAACCTCAATTTTAGCTTTATGTACCTCAATACCTTTCTCATAAATCTTGTACCCTATCAAAATCTCATTGGTCGTCATGAAATGACACTTCTCTCAATTGAGTACCAAGTGTTTCTCCTCATATCTCTAAAGGTCCCTGCACAAATTAGCAAGACAGACATCAAAGGAAGATCCATTGATAGAAATCGTCCATGAATATTTCCATGATGTCTTCAATTAGATCAGTGAAAATAGACATCATACATCTATGAAATATCGTAGGGGCATTGCACAATCCAAAAGGCACTCTGCGATATGCATAGATAACAAATGGACATGTGAATATCGTCTTCTCCTGGTCATCTGGGTGAATAGGAATATGAAAGAAACTCGAATAACCATCTAAGAAATAAGAGTAAGGGTGATTAGCCAATCTCTCAAGCATTTGGTCAATAAAAGGTAAAGGAAAATAATCTTTGCGAGTAGCCGCATTCAGTTTCTTATAGTCAATGCACATTTTGTGACCTGTAACAGTTCTAGTGGGAATCAATTCATCCTTATCATTCTTAAAAACTGTTATACCCCCTTTCTTATGAAAAACATGCACAAAACTATTCCAATTACTATTTGAAATATGATAACTTATACATGCATCTAGAAGTTTCGTTATCGCTTTCTTAACAACATCTTTCATATTATGATTTAAATGTCTCTAATGTTCTATAGAAATCTTAGATTCATCTTCTAAATGTATCCTACGCATGCACAAATCTGGTGAAATCCTGTGATATCATCTAAGGTGCAACCTAAAGCTCTACGATACTTTCTCAATTGACACAAAATCAAGGCAATCTCTACATTGTTCAGATCAGCATTTATAATCACATGGTATGTAGAATTAGGACTTAGAAACGCGTACCTAAGCCCTGCTAGGAGTTTTTTAAGTTCCAAATTTGGAGCTTTCAGCTTGCTCCATTGATCATCAAGAGGTGCGGGGTACGGTTTAGGTGAAGGCTTGGAAGCTGCCTCCACTAATGCCACATAATCAGTCATTTCCTCAAATCGCCTACTAGCATCAAGCATCTTGGCAAAACCTGTAACATCATCACTAATAGATAAAGTGCGCATGAGTAGCGTTAGTCAAAGCAATCTGTAAGGGATCATCAAATAAGAAGTCATTAGAAACTCCCTCTACAGCTTCAGCAACGGTATCAACCTAAAAAGACTTGGCATCTAGAGACGGTTTCGTCAAAACTTCTTACAAGTTAAACTTCATTACCATGTCTCCAAAGTGAAGATTGATCTTGCCTTTCTTCACATCTATGATTGCTGCAGCTGTAACCAAAAAGAGTCTTCGCAGAATAGGGGATCTTTAGGTTCTTCTCCAAGCTCCATAATCACGAAATCGGTTGGTACAAAAGCTGTTCCAATCTTGACAGGTAGGTTCTCTAAAACTCCAACAGGGTATTTCATAGAACGATCAGCAAGAACCAATGATACCTTTATACCCTTCATGTTAGTCATCCCAAAGAGCTTAGCCACAGATAAAGGCATGGATTCACACTAGAACCCAAATCGCAGAGAGATCTAGGAAAGGTTATGTCTCCAATCTCAACTAATAGAACAAAACTACCTAGATCTCCAAGCTTCTTAGGCATTCGATTTTGTAGAATAAAGTTTCATTCCTCTGTAATCACCATTGCACCTTCTTCTAATGAAAGCTTGCTTGTAACTATGCTTTTAACATACATCTTTAGAGAAGGAATCATTTGACAAGCATCAAAGAATGAGAGTCTCGCACTCAATTCCTTGATCATCTCCTTTCATTTTGCATCCTCTAAGTCTTTTCTGGAAGTTTTAGGTTTCACAGGGTAAGGTACCTTAGGTTTTTAAACTCTAGAAAGAAGTAGATCTATATAAGTTGAGGGATCGACCAGTCTCTATTTATGTTCAAGTCCAGTAACGTCTGCTCGATCGGGCAAGTAGTGCCCGATCGGGCATTTGGTTTTGAAACTTCCCCGACTAAAGGGATCGATCGGTCTTCAAGTGTGCCCGTTCGATCATTTCCCCCCGGACTTTTTCCACGTGAATGCACGATCGCGCAAAGAGTGCCCGATCGATCTCTGCCTCTGAAAAAGGATTGCTGGATCGGGCATGGAGTGCCCGAACGTGCATTTTTGTCTGCATCTTTTTCCAACTTCTCAAAATCTGAATCATGCTCAAATTCATCCAAATCTTCAACCAATCCTTCCACTAACTAATATTTTTCGGTGATATTGGGTAGCGATTTACCACTTCTAAGCATTATAACATTCACACACTCCGGGTTTGGTTTGACGATCAAACTCTGGGCAGTGATTACTATTGCTGACTGCTAGGTTCTATATCAGGCGATAGGCATCTGGACAGGTTTTTGCATAACGTCTCCATCTCTTGTTGTATATAAGGAAAGCTGGTATTTTTGGTCAATTCCCTATAGAAGGTGTTGATGAGACTTACATCTGAGAAACCATGGTGTGGAAAATCACGAAGAAGTTCCTTGAATCTCTCCCAAGATTCATAGAATGATTCCACAAGACTTTGTGCAAAATCAGAGATCTTGTTCCCTAAAGTGTTAGTTCTAGTGCTAGTGAAGAAGTGATTGAGAAACTTTGCTTTGCAATCATCCGAAGTTACAATAGAACTTGTAGGTAGAGAATTCAACCAACGAAGTGCTCTTTCGGCTAGAGAATGACGGAACAAGCTGCAATGCATTAAATCGCGCGATACCCCCATTGAGTTTGGTAGTACTGCAGATGTGCTCAAAGGTGTCAATATGATCCATTGGATGCTCATTTGGTAACCATTGAATTGGTTGTTACAGATCATCTGAACGAGTTGGATGGGAAATTGGTACTCCCTTTGCTGAGGTTGTGGAGGTTTGATATGGTTATAGGGTTGTTGAATGTACCAACTAGAGGGTGGTTTTGAGCATTGCACTGATTAGCAGCTCTTTCCAGATCTCCATACAAGATAAATTTTCTTGCATCGATGTTCAGAGGAATGGGGTTTTCCGGTGGAATTTGGTTACCATCAGCTCTTTGTTGGTCTTGTAGCACTTGATTATCGTTAGGACCACCTATCTCTTGATGGAGAATCAGTTGGTTGAGTCCAAGAGAAGGTGAATTGTTTTGACCTTCGGGTGCGATCAGATTGATGAGTTCAACGTTATCAGCCATTTGAATAGATGAGCTTGCGTCTTTCTTTGCTTTCCGGTTTGAGGGTTCTATCTTTGCATGTTCTTAGTTAATGAGGCTTATCAAATAAAAGGATTTATCAGATCTTCTGATCATACACATATAAATCAAAATTAAGGAGAAAGAACGAGATGGAGACTCTAAAAAGAAAAACCTTAGTCTAGACTCTTAATAAACTAAAGGGCACTATTGGTCACCAACAACGGCGCCAAAATTTTGATAGGTTAAGAATTAAATCCTAAAACTAATACTGCAGAGAACATATCAATGTATTACAGTAAAGGGTCAAATCACATAGAAAAGAAAGCACCCAATTCAGTTTAATCTCAAATCAAGGTAAGATAGAATAATAAAGTTTTTTTGTAATGGAATCCGAACAATAAAATAAAAGCGGTTGTAAACGATAATATAAAAATGTCAGGCAATAGGGAAACCCATAAGTACTCAAGTTTAAAAGCCAAAGTTAACATTCATGATTTTCATTGAAAATAGTTCTCAACATGAAAGACACAAATAGAATCATCTTCCCTCGACTATTAATCCCTATGCTCGAATTATTAGAAACAAACTCTCGTCGTATCTAACTAATTTAATCATGCATTAATTTCCAGATTCAATTATTCATAAGCATTAAAGACAATACTCTCGCAAGCAGAAATACTTATTCATCTAGATTATGTCAAGTTTCTAAATCAAATTTCTTTGTATTTATCAACCTATTATCATGAACTAGGTGATAAAGTAATTCAGGCATTAAGAACAAATCTACACTAAGAACCTAACAAATTCAATTCTATATGATTAGCTCTAACATTCAAACTTCGTTTCCCTATGAAATTAACCCTAAAACCTAACTAGTGAACTACTCAGACATTGAAAAGGATAAACGATACAAAATCAAAGAAGAACACATCATAAAATAGAATAGATATATTAAAAAGGGGTTCAGAATCTCTTCTCCAAATACAAGGTTCAAGAATTCTTCTCCCTCAGTAAAAGTTCTAAAGTTGCAAATTGTAAAAGTGTGTCTAACAAAACCTAAGCCATAAAACTTTTATAGTCTAAAATGTAAATAACTAGAAATATGAAAATTGTATAAGCTTGAAGACTTGAATGCAAAATTTTGAAACTTTCTTGCTCTTCTCGGAATGAGTGCTCGATTGATCCCCCTTAGTACCCGATTGGGCACTCTGAATTTATGCTCGATCGATCTCCTGAATGTACGATCGATATTTTGTTTCGTATTTTTCCAGGGAAATATGCCCGATCATGCACCAATGTTTCCGGATCGTGCACTGCACTAAACGCTTTGCTCGAGCGATCTCACAGATGCTCAATCAATCACTTTTTTTGCCATTAGCGAATTCTTCTGATTTTCTCTGAAATGCTCTGAAATGCATCTTTTGCTCCAAAACGACCAGAACACCTAAAATCCTGAAAATATACCCAATATGCAAAGAAAAGCACTCGGGATAATGCAGAATACTAGACATAAATGTCCACGATTGTGCATTAAAACCAAGTAATATCAGAAGCCAACAATGACAACCCAACTGAAATGAAACGAACCACCCTTAGCCCGATAGATAACTCCAACACACAGGCAGAGATCAACGAAACGACATAAACTCAAGGCCTCTCACAATACTAACCACAACCACCGGAAGGAAGAATATCGGGAAAAGAGTGCCACTCTAATCGGCGGGAAGAGCAAAAACGTCGGAGAAGAGAATGAAGAAAACAGACCTGCACTAGCGAGAAAAAGAAGACCGGCTTTTGCTACAACGTTCCACTGGTCTAGAAGACCCATCGCCGAACTTTCACGTCCGCTAGAAACGCTGAAAGCCGCCACTCCAAGAACGCTGACTAAACAAGGCGGAACGATGAAAATTATCTGAATTTAAAGCCTAAACGAGAAACAAAGAAAAAACAGAGAATAAATAGCGGGCGGCGGATGCCAGCAAAGGCACGACATCGCCGACAAAAAAGGTAGTGAACTAGGTTTTCTTGATTGAGGAGCCTCGGATAAAATATCTAAGAAAAAGAAACTTTGTTTTTAATAATTGATGTTTACTTTTTAACAAGCTACTTCATGAATTTTGTGTCAAGATCTATTTAGAAAATGCTTGCAAAATGTCTAAAGTGCTTTATGAAAATTTTGATAAATTATCAAGTTTCCATAAACTTTTGAAAACTAACCGTAGATTTAAGTTTTCCATATATCTTAAAAATTTTACCATCGATTTTTAAAGTTTATCGTGAACTTTTGAAGTCTGTCATATATTTTTTTTGAATTTATAGATATAGTTATCTATCAGAAAAGGAAAAAAGAAAAGAAAAAAGATTGCTCGATGGTAAGTTGGTAGCATCTTGAACGAGTACTCCCTTAAGTTTCGTTTACTTTTAGTTACTATTGCTTTAATTTTCACATATTTATCGTGAATTTCTCTACCATTATCTCTTCGCTCTCCCAACAGTGGAAATATCGATTGCAAAAGCGAGAGTCAGAGAGCCACTTCCACCGCCGGATCTCCGTAACGAACGTGTTCACTACGACTTGGGTCTACCAACGACTACAACACCGTGTGGACCGGTGGCTCCAAACTTAATTTCCTAAAAACCAGCCGCAAACCATTTTTCTCCATATCTTCTCCAGATTATGGCGAGGGAAGCATATTTTAAGCCTCTGCATGGCGGGTTGGGTGAGGATCCGCTTAGATCGTAGGCGTGTGGACAGAAGGACGTGCTCGGTGGGTGACGATAGAGCTTCGAGGGTCCGGGTAGTGCTAGAGAGTCTTCTTTGCATGGGTTTTGGGTGTCGCGGCCTGCGTAGGGGACAAAGCCGTCGCAGTGGATCGAGACTATTCCAACTCCAAAGATCGCTAGTCTTCTCCCTTCGGCGACCTCTTCATTCAGCTTCTATATATAGGCCACACGACCACAGATTTGGTCCTCATCCATATGTCCTCCTCTCTTGGTGATTGTTGGCGGGTGGTTCCAGCCACCATCGATTCAGCATATAGACACTCTGACGCCGGATGCATGTCTGGCAGTCTGCAGGAAGGGAGTCTCTATTAATCGGTTGAGGATTTTCATGTCAACTGAACTGGTTTATTCCAGTTTAGTTAAATTTGATTTCCTTTAACTTTACTTTGTATACCGGATCGGTTTGGGCTAGATTTATGTTGAGTTTGAC
Source organism: Iberis pinnata (assembly GCA_900406425.1). Classification (NCBI taxonomy): domain Eukaryota; kingdom Viridiplantae; phylum Streptophyta; class Magnoliopsida; order Brassicales; family Brassicaceae; genus Iberis; species Iberis pinnata. Next base: position 51,459 of record OVBE01000210.1, read on the forward strand.
TTGTGTATTGGTTTAGATCCCAAGGATATATGGTCCAAATCTGGAGATATTGATAAAAACAATTGGTAAAAAAATATAGTAATTTCTTTAGGTTATTTTTACCAAAAATGATTTACATAATTTTAATTGAAATTTTTTTATAAACCTTGATAATTCTGACTCTTTTGCCCACAATCTCACACGATGTCCGGAGCGAGTCGCTGATAATATCTATTGACGTAAATCACTATTTTAAGAGATTCAAACAAGTGATTTTGATACTTTTTATAAAGCTGATTTCTATTTATCTAAGATCTTTTCATACTAATTTTTTTGTTGCCGACTTCGCTAAGTATAGCAGGTAAATTGACTATTTTCTTAGTAGTTTTCCTATCTCGATATATAGTTTGTATTTTAATTTTGTAAGAAAATTTCATATTAATACATCAAGTGTATTCCAATTACTCATTTAATACACTAATTATTTAAATGATTGGAATAATACACTAATTATTTTTCTTGTCCAGTTTAATACACAAACTACTAATCAATCAAATAATTTCTTAGTTGAATTCCATTTTATTTGGACACACGTGGATATGTGTGTATATATAGATACGCGTGTGCATGTACTTCTTACTTCTGTATGAGTGATCAAAATTGAATAAGAACTAAGCATCAAGATATATATATATATCTCTCTCTCTCTCAAATAATGAAAGGAGCATTAAGATACTTAGCAGGAATTGCAGGGCCAAATGGATTTGGTTCAAGATCTACAGCTGAACAAGTTACTCAACATTTGTTTATTCCTTGTTCACATCTCACTGTCATTATCACTGGTTTGTCTCTAAGTTTTTATTTAATATTTTGTAGAGTAGATATTCCTATATCCTCCGTCCTTACTTGCACAATCGATTTAAAAGGATTCTTATTAAAAATATAATCTAAAAAAATTACGAATATTACATCCAAGTACCATTATTAAATCTTAAAATCCAATCTCTCTCAAAATCATTAAAATTTTGCAGTATTTCACTTCCAATACAGGATAGTGCACGTTGGCTGTCAGTTTCCATATATCTTCTAATCTAAGTGTTATTTGGTGTGAGAGTAATAGAGTTAGTACTCTAGTTAGTCGATATCTGTTTGTCTCAAAATTTTCTTCGAACATATAGTGTTTCACCTGCCAACTATTGGCTCTGGAACTATTTAGATTTAAGTATTTAACTTGCTGGTTTTTAGACTAAATCGTGCATTTCATCCGTTGTATTTGGGATTACTCGTTTTAATTTAATAGATGACAAACAAAATAAAAAAAATAAACAGGATACCTGATAATCCATATATATCATCTAGGAAACTACTATAGTTACTTAAATTTTTAACAAAAAAAAAAAAAAGCAAAGTAAAATATAAGTTTGATTGTTATAATTCTTCTCCCATAGTTGGGGAAAAAACTTAACCGATAATATAAGATAAAAAGGACAAGAATTGTGCATTAATACGATTAATATATGAAATATATGTGCATTGAAATATGAAACATTAGGTATGGTTGGTTACAGCATATATTTCCATATTGATTTGCCTTTTGACTATAATCTTAGAGACATGTCCTTTATGCTGTTCCCTAGTTTGTCGGTTGAAACTTTCGACGATGAGAGTCAATGAATAAGTTTTTAAATGGCCTCTCTTTTATCTTTCTTTTTGCTGCAAAAAAAACAAACACATACATACATTGTGTTAACTTATTCTTCTACACAAAACGTCTTTTAAAAAGTAACATTTTTCGTTATACCGAACCTGAATTTGATTATGGTATTATACTATTATTTTGTTAGAATAGTTTCTTTTCCACATAAAAAGATGTGGGAATTTAAGAGTTTAAAGACATTCTCCGTTAAAATAAATATTGTTAAAAATTCTTTTACACATTATAAAAACATATTAATAAAACATTTAAAGCTCAATTTAAAAAAAAAAAAAATATTGGTACATGCTCATATATAGGTTTGAGGTTGAATTAAGTCTTTAATACTTTATAGAAAACTTGAAAAAATATTTAAATTCACATCACAAACGAAAATTCTTAAATGACACATAATTAGTTTGTAATGAAGTGAAGTTGTTTCTAAATGGAATATAATTTTTCTGTTGACAGACTCATGTATATATTTAATATTACTAGATTCTATTTTTATGTTAATGATTCATAATACTATATATCTAACAGGAGGAACTTCTGGGATTGGTATGGAAACTGCAAGAGTATTAGCAAAGAGAGGAGTGAGAGTAGTAATGGCAGTAAGAGATATGATAAAAGCTGAATTGGTGAAGGAGAGAATACTGAGAGAGATCCCAGAAGCCGATATCAAATTGTTTGAGATAGATCTCAGCTCTCTTTCTTCTGTTTCAAGATTCTGTTGTCAGTTTCTTTCACATGATCTTCCCCTCCACATTCTCATGTACGTAAGATTTCATACTAGCTAGCTACTATATACTTACCAGTTACCACATGCATCCTTGCATGTATGTGCTGTCCTTTTTGTACCCTCATGCATCATATATGCCTTTATATGAATGAGGGACGACCTAGAGCATAAGCGAGCAGGGCCCGTCCAATTAATTTTGGACACTAATATATTTGGGATTTAAGCTAATCATAAAATATAATCATTTTTATCTACATGTATGCATTCTTGATATATCTATATCATATCATCTTATAAATAATGTTTATATTATACAATTTTTTTTTTGGTAAAAAGTAAATAATATTAAGCAATAAAAGTTTTACATAGCAAAGCCAAGTAACATATTTTCAATTACGCTCTAAAAAAATTAAAAAAGTCTTTTTGAGACAGGGTAAAAGATCAGAACTTTAATGATGGTAAGCAAATCAGAGTGACAGAAGCTTGTTGAATCCTTTGCGTTGCTTTCTTGCTAAGATTGTATTTCTAACACACCTATCAATAACTTTGAATTTTTGGGATGAATCTATAGTAGGTCTTGACTTGTGTATTCTGGAATTCCTTTCCATCCAAATGAGATAGATTGTTGCTTGAAAGTCAATGTTGGTTAACAAGCGCCGGCTTTTCCCAGTAGTAGAGTACATGAAGTCGATAATATCAGACCATATAAGGAGATCTGATTTGAAGCGCCAAGTTTGTGAAGTAGTTGGTGCCAAATATCCAAAGCGAAAGAGCATTGGAGGAACAAATGGTCTATGTTTTCATCAGAGGAGCTGCATAAAACGCATCAGGGTGAAGGGTTGAGGCCCCAGGAAATCAGTCTGTCTTTTGTTGGTAGTTTATCCAGATGAGCAACCCAAGTAGTGAAAACATGCTTTTGTGTACAACCTTTGAATAGTATAGTTTGTGTCCATTGTAGAATTTGGCTTCGAGGTCTAATTGCATCCCATATGTATGATGTTGAAAACATATCAGAGTTTGTTTGTTGGTTGTACCAAATGTAGGTGTCTTGACATGTCAGCTGAGTTGGCGGATTCTGCCTTAATAATAGAGATCTCAGTTGAATCAGAATGGGGTTGCGTGATCTTGAGGAAGGCATCATCCAGCAGCCACTTGAAACCACATCTCCCACCTTGATATCTCTGTTAATTCATGTAGTTGAAGGGCCTTGCTGCCCTATCTTATCCCATAAAGAGCCTGACCCATTTTGAACCCAATTGCAAACCAAAAGCTCGCCCTTGAGCCGTTCTCTAGCCTGCAACTAATGAATTGTTTGGCCTCATATCTGATGTTGAGAAGAGACTTCCATATCCAGGAGTCATAGCAGCTTTGATCTACTGCCCAGAATCTGTTCCCATGGAGGTTACAGTCGTGTGTCCAGGCTACCCACATGGATCCTGATTTTGAGAATATGAGCCATATTAACTTGATGAGAAGAGTTGTGTTCCAGGTCTTTAAGTCTCTTAAGCCAAGTCCCCCTTCCACTTTTGGTACACAGATTGTACTCCAAGAAAATTTGACTCCACCCATTTTCATGATGTCATCTGCCCACAAGAATCTAGTACAAAGGCTTTGGATCAAAGTTAAACAGTTCTGAGGAACCCTAAAAGCCGAGAACCAAAAATTTAGTGTACTATAAATAAAAAATTTAATTAGCAGCAGTATTCCTGAGAAAGATAAAGCCATGTTAGCCCAATGATTAAACTTGGAAGATAACATATCAATTAATGGGTCATAATCAACTTTCATCAACTTCTTATGCATTAGAGGCAATCCTAGATATCTAAAAGGAAAGGATCCCATAATGAAGCCCAAATCAGATAATGAAGCAGATTAAAGAGTACTTAAACATGCGATATATAGAGCTGATTTATCCAGATTTATTTGAAGGCTAGAGATGGTATGGAAAATGTTGAGAGCTTGGATAATTCCTTGAGCAGAAGATAATCTACCATCAAACAATATCATAACGTCATCTTCGAATGCTAGATGTGAGATTTTGAGATTCAGTGCCTTAGGATGGTAGCCAATCTTTCTTGCATCAAAGTAAGAGTCCATTAGAAAAGCAAAAAATTCCACTACAATCACAAATAAAAGAGGAGATAAGGAATCCCCCTGTCTAAGTCATTTTCTGCCTTGAAAGAAGCCACAAAGGATTCCATTGACATTTATAGGGAAGGTTGTGGTGGATATGCATTGAGATATCCAATTTACAAAAGTGGGGGGAAACTATGCCTCATGAAGCAGAGTTAGGATGAATGACCAATTTAAGGAGTCCAAAGCTTTTCTTAGAAAAACTTTTAATATCCCCCTTTTTGAAATCCCTTTTTCATTGAAGCCTTGTACCATTTCTGAAGCTAAAAGAACATTCTCAACTAAAAGTCTCCCTTTCACGAAAGCAGACTGATATCGAGAAATCGTCTGAGGCAACAACTTTTCCAATTTCTGTGCCAGCAGCTTTGAAATAATTCTATAAACCACATTGCAAAGTGAAATTGGCATGAAGTTAGTGCTTCTATCGGCATTGTTCTTTTTTGGAATTAGAGTAATGACTGTGCAATTCCATTGTTTGAGTAGCTGCCCTGAACAGAAGAATTCCTTGACTGCATTTATCACCTCCAGTCCCAACCACTCCCATGACTGTTGAAGAAATTCAACATTAAAACCGTCTGGACCAGGTGACTTATTTCTTGGCATGGCAAAAGCTACTTCTTTAATCTATGCATCTGTGATTGGCCGTAACAGCTCCTGTTTCATTTCAGCATTGCATTTAAATTTTGTCAAGTTTTGAATCATCTCATGATGACTAGGCTCTATGTTTGTAGCATTTGAACCCAAGAGGCGTTGATAAAAGTCAACACAATGGTCTGAGATTTCCTTTTGGCTTTCTAATCTAGTACCATCATTCTTGAGCAGGTAAAGTATGGAATTTGTAGCTTGTCTTGCAGCTAACATTCTAAAGAAGAACCGAGAATTGGTATCATCATGTTGGAGCCAATGGACTTTTGCTCGTTGTATTAAGAATTTTTCTTCGGCTTTGGATAGAGCTAACCACTTTGTGAAAGCTTCTTTTTTGAGAACATGCAATTATTGATTAGTTATTCATGAGAGCTGTTTGCGCTGATACTAGAGCTTATGAGACTTGAGCTACTCTTTTTTCAATTCAAGAGAACACATCGTTATGGAAGTGCCTTATATAAAATTTCATGCTTTTCATCTTCATAAAGAGGGTGTACATGGCAGTTCCATGGAAATCTTGCTGAAGCCATTTGCTTTTAACCATGGGAAGGAAGGTTGTATTTGTTAAGAGATGATTGGCAAACATAAACCTTGTTTTCTTATTTAACCATTCTGTTTGAAAGATAACACCGTGAGATCAGTGATCAGAAAATAATGGCGCTGTAAAGTCTGCAAAAGAATCTCGAAACTGAAGCTTCCACTCGTCATTAACTAATATTCGATCAATCTTCTTTGCTAGTGGGTTGGTTGTTTCTTTGTTCAACCAGGTATAGTGATTACCCCTATATGAAAGATCCTCTATTTCCAAATAAAGTAGGCAATCTCTGAATTCAGTCATGCCACTAGTGACTTTGGATCCACCCATTGAAGAATCCTCAGGGTCTAAGGACTGATTGAAGTCTCCTAATATAATCCATGGTTTTACATAAACAATATTGTTGGCACTAAACCTGATAAGATCAGTCCATAGTTGCCTCCTTTTGTACTTGCAATTGCTTTCATACACATATGTTACCACGAAATTTTGATCAAATTATGGAAGTTTCACCACACAAGATATGAATTGATCTGATTTTCCAAGAATTGAAACTTGTACAAAAGAATCTCATAACACCCAAATTCTACCAAGCTCTGCCATCTCGTGGTTGCTTACCATGTTCCAGCCTTTAAAAGTGGAATCATTTATTTTTTTTGAATCTTGATTCTTTCACCCTTGTTTCAATAAAACTACCAAAAAGAGCTTTGCTATGCTTAAGCCACCTCCTGAGGCTATTCCTCCTGCTAAAACTATTTAATCCTCTAATATTCCAACAAAAAAAAGATTTATCATAAAGAATATTATTAATTGGATTTAGGGCCTTTGCCTCTACTGCTGCGTTGTTTTGAATTGTCAAAATGAGAACCCTTCTGGCTGGCAATGAATTTCTGTAACTGGGCTTCGAACTTTTTCCTTTTCTTTGAAATATATTTTGTGAATTGGATCTCATCATTGGGGTTATCTTCTGTATCAGATTTGTTTGAGGAAGATTCAGAGAAGTTTTCAGAATAATCTGTTCCTTTTTCTTCTTCTGAGGCAGAAGCAACTACAGAGTCAGTCCCTTTAGCCACGTCCTGTGAAACCTCATTTGTTGCAATCTCTATTCCCTCAAGCTTGTTTACCCCAGATACATGGACTGTAGTTTCTATCCCTTTGGGAATATGATAAGATGAAGTTCCTGAAGTGGCTAACTTTAAGATAGCAGCTGATTTCAGAGGAGGAAATTCATCAATAGGAGGTGCCTTAGTTGATGTTTCTTGAGCATCAGATATATAGCCCTGAGCTGACTTATTCTAATTTTTAATACCGGGTTCTTTCGTTGATTGATCCTGCAAGTTACTGGCAGCCTGCTTACTTAAATGATGTGCCTTATTTGAGGGAGCAGATTCTGAGGTGTCATGGATGTTATTTGCGGTTGCATCCTTGGATTTAGCCACATAAATGAATTCATTTTATCGTTCTTCTGCTTATGATATCTTTGATTTTTAGGAAGCTCTGAGAAGTTTGCTTGATTGGTCTGTTTACTATTTATGCGTTTTGCTTGAGGACATGTCTCTAACGAATGGTAGGTAGATTTACAGACTTCACATGAAATCGGTGTAGTTGGGCATCTCTTAAGGGTATGACCAATCTCTGCACAAAAAGAACAAAAAGGAGTCATCCATGGGCTTGATACTAGTACTCTCTTTATCTGTCTAAATTCATATTTAGCATTAACAACTTCTGGAAGTGGCTTGGAGGGATCGACTATTGTTAGCACTCTAGCAACTTTAAAGTGTGTCATTTTGCCGTATTTGGATGCAGAACCACATGGTCTCCTACTAGGATTGCTATTCTTTGTAGTCCTTCTTTTGAGTAAAGATGCAGAGGAACTTGATGAAAGTCCACCTAGACTGGAACAGCTTTGAGTTCTGGTGGGTCTATTTCTAAGCCAGGTTCCCAGGCAACCACAAATAGGGATTGATTTTCAACATGCCACATACCTTGAGCCAATACCCGATTGTGAGTGGTGGGATTTGGAATCTTAATTAGATAAGCTTTATATGAGATTCTTGAGATTGATATGTCTTTAAGCTTAGGGCTCAGATCCCATTTACAATAGCATGAAACGTTCATGGTGGAGGACCCTTTCCGTGAACTAGCCAAGCACAAAGTGCTTCCAAATTTTCTTGTTGTCAGTGATTACTGAATTTGGGATCTCTACACAAGATTCACCTGAATCAAGCAGGAACGAAGTACCTATCTTTTTTAATCGTTTCGATGGTCCATAAACTACCTCAAGCCATGTGTTTTTGGTCGCAATCAGATAAGAGGAGGAAGACCCAAGGCCCTTAGAAGATCCTGGATCAGTCGATTGCTGGATCTTCAGAATCGAAGGAGAATTAGAAACTATTTGGGAAGGGAAAGATCCCGATTTAGATTCAGAGGGTTTGTGAGCCACATAGTCCTTAAGGGGAGAGTAAGGAGAGATGGAGTGGAGAAAAAGAGGGATTGGGGGAGGAAGAAAATGCTTAACAGGTAGGGAATTTTTTTTTAGCCATTAGGGTTGCCGGAGCTGGAGGTTAGGGAACAAACTCCGATTAGAAACTAGCTGTTAGCGGGATGAAACCTTTAGGAGAGACGATGAGAGAGAAATTTTTTTACTTTTTTAGAAACAGTTATCTATTATACAACTATTTTGATAAAGAAAAGAAAAAAAGAAGCTAATGCCCTAATTATTGGCTTGTGTGGCATATATGTCACGGGCCAGCTCCATAAGAGGGAAACTACCGAATAGCGCATAAACATTTAGAAGAATTTTTGTAGAAATTTTGAAACATTTATCTTATGAATATTATAAATTAAAGATTTATTTATAAAAATGATATTCATTAGAAATTTTAAAATATGAAAAACCAATATTAATATATATTAGTTAAATGTTTTGTTTTATTAATTTCACACTTTAATCGTTGATTGTTTAGTTTATTTATTAAGATAATCTTTTTAT